>JBBGZY010002802.1:0-223166 GCA_037952925.1 Lithobates clamitans | reverse complement strand
GTCCCGGGTATGGAGGGCACCGTCCTGGGTTTGGAGGGAACGTCCCGGGTTTGGAGGGAACGTCCCGGGTATGGAGGGAACGTCCCGGGTATGGAGGGAAGGTCCGGGTTTGGAGGGAAGGTCCCGGGTTTGGAGGGAATGTCCCGGGTATGGAGGGAAGGTCCCGGGTTTGGAGGTAATGTCCCGGGTTTGGAGGGAAGGTCCCGGATATGGAGGACACCGTCCCGGGTTTGGAGGGAACGTCCTGGGTATGGAGGGAACGTCCCTGGTTTGGAGGCACCGTCCCGGGTTTGGAGGCACCGTCCCGGGTTTGGAGGCACCGTCCTGGGTTTGGAGGGAACGTCCCGGGTTTGGAGGGAACGTCCCGGGTATGGAGGGAACGTCCCGGGTATGGAGGGAAGGTCCCGGGTTTGGAGGGAAGGTCCCGGGTTTGGAGGGAACGTCCCGGGTATGGAGGGAAGGTCCCGGATATGGAGGACACCGTCCCGGGTTTGGAGGGAACGTCCTGGGTATGGAGGACACCGTCCCGGGTTTGGAGGCACCGTCCCGGGTTTGGAGGGAACGTCCCGGGTATGGAGGCACCGTCCCGGGTTTGGAACAATGTCACTGTGTCCCTCTCTCATGTTGCTCTGATCTGATCTATTTATCTCTCAGTGATAAACATTTCATCCGATTTCTAAATTGCTACATTTGTAAAATTCCTAAAGCCAATATATAGGAATATTTGTGGTAAAAAAAAAAAAAAAAAGCACTGGTGGGTTTAGCTAATATTTTTTTTGTATAATTCTCCTTTAAGGAGGGCGTGGCAGGGGTGTGTCTTATGCCTACATTACTTTTGCTAATAGGTGTCCCTCATTCCCATCTCAAAGGTTTGGGGGGGTATGCAATGGGGACACTAGTCCTGGTGACACCCTGGGATTCCCTCCCTTTGGAGGGATTTCCTCTCACTTCCTGTTTGTGGGCGGGCTCTGTTATGCAAATATCAAAATGTCTTGATTGATGGGTGGGTGTCAGTCTGGAGGAGTGGGCGGTCCTAGGCAGGCTGTATTTGCATTGACAACACCCGCATGTGATGCCACGCCTCCATGATTAAAGAACTGACATCCAATGAATGAAGGGGGCGGGGCCAGGGACAGTCAGGCCAGTAAGGAAAATGCTAGATGATGCTGGACGTCCTCCAGTCAGGAAAGGGGGCGGGGCTCTGACTTGCTGCAGCTTCTAATGCACATTTTGAGAAGCTCACAGTGTGCAGTGACATCAGAGGAAGACATTTAAGTCCAGGAGAGGAGCCGGACTGAAGGGGGGAGGGGGAGGAGATATAAGACTGAAGGGGGGAGGGGGGGAGATATAAGACTGAAGGGGGGAATAAGATATAAGACTGGAGGGAGGGGCAGAGGTCAGCTAGAAGACACCGGAAACTCCTATGATTCTCAGCACCATCTAGTGGCTGAATGCAGCATTTTCCACTTTAAATCAATGACAAACATTCGACCAGCACAGGAAATGGCCTCATAACACTCGACTGCACTCAGAGGAAGTGGGTTTGTTCACACTGACGTGATTCAATGCTGAGGACATCTAGTGGCAGGAAAGAAGTAATGCAGGGAAAACCTCTGGATTGAAGTATTGTAGCGAAAGCCGTGTTTTACATTTTTTTTTCTTTTATTTGGCTGCTGATTTTTGACTGAAGGGAAGGCTGAAGTTCAGGTAAATGATGCCAAGCTTCACTGGAACATTTCAGTGATACTTAAAACTTGATCTAGTGGCCACATGCAATATTTTCAGTCTTAAATCAATGCCAACATTCGACCTGCACAGGAAATAGTCTCATAACATTCCACTTTCTCCCCCCACACAGAACCTTCACCTCCACTGGGGGAATCTCTGTGCAAATACTTTATAAACCCCCCTCCCCTCCCCCCCCGGGAAGTCTCTCTGCACAGGTGACCCCAGAATAAACTTTATACATTAACTAGGATGAGGCAGAGCTGAACCCCCTCTGAATCTGGGGTGTGGTAAGAGGATCGGGGGGAGAAAAGACCAGTTTTCTGGCTGTCATGCCCATCCAATGGCTTCAACAATTTTGGAATCGCTGACCTGGAAGGATGGGGGATGGGGAGCTCTGACCCCCCTCTGATGGTCTGATCTGTGGACCGGTCCTGGGTGAGAAGTTGGTGAGTATTGTGGATACAGACAGCCAGGCGCTTGGCATTGCTTTGGGGGAACATGGAGGTCAGAGTTGGGCTTTAGTCCATCCATCCTGATCCGGGTTTTCCCAGCCGGAAAGGTTCACATCCCGCTGTCAGTATCCATGAGAAGGGAGAGGCTCCGATTTCCTCATAATATGGTGCCGGCAGTGCGGGGATGAATATTTCCTGCCTGGGGTAAGGTGACCAGATTTTCAAAATGAAATCCGGGGACATTTTTTTAAATTTATTTTTTATTGGCAAATGGTAAACTATTTGATAAGCATATTTTCCTCAAATGATATATGCAGTGTATGTGGTATGTGTTTATGGAATGATTGTATGATATATACATTATTTCTCACATTTGTCCAGAGCACTGTGCACATTACAGGCCTCCTCTCATACCACCATCCAGAGAACTGTGTAGCCCCCCAGTCTGCACAATCCCCCCCCCCCCAGTCTGCACATTCCCCCCCCAGTCTGCACAATCCCCCCAGCCCAGTCTACAAAATCCCCCCCCCAGTCAGCACAAACCCCCCCAAGTGAGCACAACCCCCCTCAGTCTGCACAATCCCCCCAGTCAGCACAACCCCCCAGTTTGCCAGTCTGCACAATCCCTGTCCCCCAGTCAGCCCAACACCCCCCCCCCCCCAGTCTGCACAATCCCTCCCAGTCTGCATAATCCTCCCCCCAGTCTGCACAATCCCCCCCCCCCCAATCTGCACAATCCCCCCCCCCCCCCCAATCTGCACAATCCCCCTCCCCAGTCTGCACAATCCCCCTCCCCAGTCTGCACAATCCCCCTCCCCAGTCTGCACAATACCCGCCAGTCTGCACAACCCCCCAGTCTGCACAATCTACCCCCAGTCTGCACACCCCCCCCCCATTCTGCACACCCCCCCCCATTCTGCACAATCCCCCCCCCCCAGTCTGCACATTCCCCCCCAGTCTGCACAATCCCCCCAGCCCAGTCTACAAAATCCCCCCCAGTCTTCACAATCCCCCCCCCCCCCCCAGTCAGCACAAACCCCCCCCAAGTGAGCACAACCCCCCTCAGTCTGCACAATCCCCCCCAGTCAGCACAACCCCTCCCCCAAGTGAGCCACAACCCCCCAGTTTGCCAGTCTGCACAATCCCTGTCCCCCAGTCAGCCCAACACCCCCCCCCCCAGTCTGCACAATCCCCCCCAGTCTGCATAATCCTCCCCCAGTCTGCACAATCCCCCCCCCCAATCTGCACAATCCCCCCCCCCCAGTCTGCACAATCCCCCTCCCCAGTCTGCACAATCCCCCTCCCCAGTCCTGCACAATCCCCCTCCCCAGTCTGCACAATACCCGCCAGTCTGCACAACCCCCCAGTCTGCACCCCCCCCCCCATTCTGCACAATCCCCCCCCCCCCAGTCTGCACATTCCCCCCCCAGTCTGCACAATCCCCCCCCAGTCTTCACAATCCCCCCCCCCCCCAGTCAGCACAAACCCCCCCCAAGTGAGCACAACCCCCCTCAGTCTGCACAATCCCCCCAGTCAGCACAACCCCTTCCCCAAGTGAGCACAACCCCCCAGTTTGCCAGTCTACACAATCCCTGTCCCCCAGTCAGCCCAACACCCCCCCCAGTCTGCACAATCCCCCCCAGTCTGCATAATCCTCCCCCCAGTCTGCACAATCCCCCCCCCCAATCTGCACAATCCCCCCCCAAATCTGCACAATCCCCCCCCCCCCCCCAGTCTGCACAATACCTGCCAGTCTGCACAACCCCCCAGTCTGCACAGTCTACCCCCAGTCTGCACAACCCCCCCCCCCCCCCATTCTGCACAATCTTCCCACCCAGTCTGCACAATCCCCCCCAGTCTGCACAATCCCCCCCCCCAGTCTGCACAATCCCCCCAGTCTGCACAATCCCCCCTCCCCAGTCTGCACAATACCCGCCAGTCAGCACAACCCCCCAGTCTGCACAATCTACCCCCAGTCTGCACAACCCCCCCCCCCCATTCTGCACAATCTTCCCACCCAGTCTGCACAATCCCCCTCAGACTGCACCAATCCCCCCCAGGTCTGCACAATCCCCCCCAGTCTGCACAATCCCCCCCAGTCTGCACAATCCCACCCCCCCCCCCAGTCTACACAATCCCCCCCCCAATCTGCACAATCCCCCCCCCCAATCTGCACAATCCCCCCCCCATCTGCACAATCCCCCCAGCCCAGTCTGCAAAATCCCCCCCCAGTCTGCACAATCCCCCCCCCCCCCAGTCTGCATAATCCCCCCAGTCAGCACATTACCCGCCAGCCTGCACAACCCCCCCCCCCCATTCTGCACAATCTTCCCACCCAATCTGAACAATCCCCCCCAGACTGCACAATCCCCCCCCAGTCTGCACAACCCCCCCCCAGTCTGCACAACCCCCCCCCAGTCTGCACAACCCCCCCCCCAGTCTGCACAACCCCCCCCCCCAGTCTGCACAACCCCCCCCCCCAGTCTGCACAATCCCCCCCCCAGTCTGCACAATCCCCCCCCCCCCCCAGTCTGCATATTCCCCCCAGCCCAGTCTGCAAAATCCCCCTCCAGTCAGCAGAATCCCCCCCAGTCTGCACAATCCCCCCCTGTCTGCACAATACCTGCCAGTCAGCACACCCCCCCAGTCTGCACAATCTACCCCCAGTCTGCACAATCCCCCCCCCCCCAGTCTGCATAATCCCCCCAGTCAGCACATTACCCGCCAGTCTGCACAACCCCCCAGTCTGCACAACCCCCCCCCCCCATTCTGCACAATCTTCCCCCCAGTCTGAACAATCCCCCCCAGACTGCACAATCCTCCCCCCAGTCTGCACATCCCCCCCCCCAGTCTGCATAATCCCCCCCCAGTCTGCATAATCCCCCCCCAGTCTGCATAATCCCCCCCAGTCTGCATAATCCCCCCCCCCCCAGTCTGCACAATCTTCCCACCCAGTCTGCACAATCCCCCCCAGTCTGCACAATCCCCCCCAGACTGCACAATCCCCCCCAGACTGCACAATCCCCCCAGACTGCACAATCCCCCCCAGTCTGCACAATCCCCCCCAGTCTGCACAATCCCCCAGCCCAGTCTGCAAAATCCCCCTCCAGTCAGCAGAATCCCCCCCAGTCTGCACAATCCCCCCCCCCAGTCTGCACAATCCCCCCAGTCTGCACAATCCCCCCAGTCTGCACAATCCCCCAGTCTGCACAATCTACCCCCAGTCTGCACAATCCTACCCCCAGTCTGCACAATCCTCCCCCCAAGTCTGCACAACCCCCCCCCCCAATCAGCACAATCCCCCCCCCCAGTCTGCACAAGGGGGAGAACGGAATGGGAAGGGAAAGAAGCAAAGAGGTCTGGTGAGAGAGGAGAGCTGTTCATGGAGCGGATGGCTCACTTACCAATTATGCCTCCCCCTCTCAGGCTCGTTTTCACAAGTAGGCTGAGCACAGTGCATGCAGGAGGCTGGAGTGTGGGCGGGGTTGGGCGGACACCAATTCAAGGCGGATTGTCTGATTGGACAGGCGGCGGAGTGAGGGAGGAGCCAGATACTGCTGATGGGACGGGCAACAGGTGCTACAGCCTGACTCCCGGAGCTAAAATGCGGAAGTGCCTGAGACTAAGCAGCCGAAAATAGTGCCATGGCTGCTGCCGCGCCAATCCGGGGACAAAACCGGGGACATATTCAGTCCGGGGAGAGCGTCACCAATCCGGGACTGTCCCGGAAACGGGGACGTCTGGTCAGCCTAGCCTGGGGGGGTGAACACAGGGAGGCACGAAGCTCCGGATCGCCTCTTATTGACCCGGGACTTTGTTATGGAGGAATAAAAAACCAATAAAAGGATGGAGCTCCGGGGTTATCACTTAAAGGAGCACTCCACCTTGGAGGCGGAGGATGGGGAGGAGAATAAACACATAGAGGTCTATGAGTGGTCAGATGTTGGGCTACACCAATATGGAGGAGGAGACAAAGCTCTCTGCTGCTCTACTTTCTACTGTAATGCTGATATTATGCTGCATTATCCCCTCCAACCAGCAGGGGGAGAGCAAAGCCAAGCAGCCCATAGACTTCTATGCAGGGCACAGTGCATCATGGGAGTTGTAGTTTGAGACAGAGGCCGTGTAATGGGGCCAGTGAACTCTTTACACTAGATTTCCCAAGAGACACAGAGGAGCAGGGGGAGGGGCGGGTGGCTTTTACTGGACTTCAGACTGCTATAGGCTGGGCGGGAAGGTGTTAAAGTGCTGCTGGGAGAAGGGGGGAGGGGAGAAGAGGGAGGGGAGAAGAGGGAGAAAGGGAGGGGAGAAGAGGGAGAAAGGGAGGGGAGAAGAGAAAGGGGAGGGGAGAAGAGGAAGGGGGGGAGGGGAGAAGAGGAAGGGGGGGAGGGGAGAAGAGGAGGGGGGGGGTCAATAAGCTCAAATGTAATTTTCAATCTCATGAACTCTGCAGCCTTTAGTATCATAGTCTTGGGTGATCCCGCCATGGAGGTCCTTGTTCAGGCACTTCCTGTTATAAAGTGACAACGCTCCCCCTGTCCTTGAATTGTACTTGTGCGTTGTCACCACATGATCTTCAGCACACATCACACAGACATGGCCGCCCCGCTGGTGTCCCCATCAGGAACCCGTCCTGAGAAATTCTATCACTGGAGTGTATGGAGACAGGAAGTGGCTGCAAAGAGGCTGCAGGAGATCAGCAGCAAACCTGTATGATAGGCGGTGATTGAGCAAACGAATTGTCCTTTAGTCGGGTTATTTCTACTTCAAATATTTCACCCAGCAGAAGATCAATAACCCCTCCCCCCCCCCCCCAGATATTTGGTATGTCCAGAGCCACTGATAGGGGGAAGAGCCGGCCCTTCTGTACCTGACCCGGGCCCCACAAGCTCAGCATGGGGCCCGGGGCCAGAGAGGGGTCTGTGGACTAATTTCTGGGACCAATGAAAGCCCAGCTTCAGGATATTAGAACCCCTCCCCCTCTGATATGATAACATCAAAACCTGAATCTGCAGTCACATGACCATCCCTCCTCTTCTGTTTACTTCCTGGGGCCTTCCTGGGGTGTCCTCATCACTGCCTGCAGTCACATGACCATCCCTGCTCTTCTGTTTACTTCCTGGGGGCCTTCCTGAGGTAACCATGTCACTGCCTGCATGATGCGGATATCTCCTATTGGTGGAGGAGACACTTCCAAAGGTGGAGCCCTCATGCCTATGCCTATTTTATTTACAGGAAGCTGCATCACATGACTTTCTTCTCTTCCTGGGGTCCTTCCTGGGGGGGGTGTCCTCATCACTGCCTGCGGTCACATGACCATCCCTCCTCTTCTGTTTACTTCCTGGGGTCCTTCCTTATGTGTCCTCATCACTGCCTGCAGTCACATGACCATCCCTTCTCTTCTGTTTACTTCCTGGGGTCCTTCCTTATGTGTCCTCATCACTGCCTGCGGTCACATGACCATCCCTTCTCTTCTGTTTACTTCCTGGGGTCCTTCCTTATGTGTCCTCATCACTGCCTGCAGTCACATGACCTTCCTTCTCTTCTGTTTACATCCTGGGGTCGATTCCTGATTATCGATTTTCTGCCCATTAACTGGCTGAAAAAGTGAATGAACGGTCTAAATGACGGAATTTCGGCCGGTTTTTCGTATAGTGTATGGCCAGACTCACACGACGGGAATTGTGTGATGACGGGCTGTTGGCAGAAAATCTGACCTTTTGTTCGCTCCATCAGACAATTGTTGCCGGATTTTCCGCAGACAAATGTTGGATGGCAGGCTTATAAATTTTACAAACGTCTGTTGTTGGATTTTTCGCTCGTGTGTACACAAGTCCGTCAGACAAAAGTCCAAAGTACAAACACGCATGCTCGGAAGCAAGGATGAGCCGGAAGCGGTCGGTCTTGTAAACTCGCGTTCGTAATGGAGAATTAACATTCGTGACGCGGCAAATTCTGAAATCAGGAAATGCAGCGCACAATTCTCTTCTTCTTTAATGGGATAATAATGAAGCTGCTTTGCTGGTGATACTGATGGATTATTGCAAAAATAATTTTCAAAGGCTTTTTTTTTTCTAGTGATTTCAAGAATAATATTATTATGTTTTTTCTTTTTTTTTTCTTTTTTGGGCAAATTACCGCAACACCATTATTATCCCGGAGTTTTTAAGATCAAAATTACAACTATGTTGGTGCCTTTTGTTAATTTTACTTTGTATTTTTTTAAATGTAACTGCCGATTCCCAAACTGTCATTTGAAGTAAAACACAAAGGTGTCCGTTTATGAAGCAGTGATGATCCCCGAGGATCGCCGCATGGGAGGAGCCTGTGATACTTATGTACATGGGAGGAGCCTGTGATACTTATGTACATGGGAGGAGTCTGTGATACTTATGTATATGGGAGGAGCCTGTGATACTTATGTACATGGGAGGAGCCTGTGATACTTATGTACATGGGAGGAGCCTGTGATACTTCTGTACATGGGAGGAGCCTGTGATACTTCTGTACATGGGAGGAGCCTGTGATACTTCTGTACATGGGAGGAGCCTGTGATACTTATATACATGGGAGGAGCCTGTAATACTTCTGTATATGGGAGGAGCCTGTGATACTTACATACATGGGATTTTTTCATTCATTTTTTTAATTTAAATAAATTTGCAAAGATTTCAAACAAAATTTTTTCACGTTGTCATTATGGGGGATTGTTTGTAGAATTTTGAGGAAAATAATGAATTTAATCCATTTTAGAATAAGGCTGTAACATAACAAAATGTGGAAAAAGTGAAGCGCTGTGAATACTTTCTGGATGCTCTGTATATACTATGTACCCCTACTTATTCACATGGGGAGGCCGTATCTGGGAACCTCCTTATTTTATAATTAATATGCCCCACATCCCCCCCAACAACCGGCCAGGGTTGTGGGGAAGAGGCCCTTGTCCTCATCAATCTGGGGACAAGGTGTTTTGCCAGCGCGGGTTCCCACCCTCCATGTTGAAGGTATGTGGTCTGATATGGCTCAGGGGGGGGGGGGGGGGGGGCATGCTTGGATTCAGGGTCTGGTATGAATTTTTAGGGGGACATCTTGCATCTTTTCTTTTTGTTTGTGGTACCCCTTTCAAATCCAAACCAACCTCTAGGGGTCTAGTATGAAATTGGGTGGTGGTGGTGGTGGTGGGGGGGGGGGGGGGGTTGGACACAAATTTTTTTTCATTCTTGCTGGGGGAGGGGCTACTGCAGAAATGACATTTACAGAGAGAATTATTTCCAGCACACAAATCCCTCGAAAGGCCCCCAAAATACATAGTGGACCGCTGAGTAATGGGGGGGGGTCTGTATAGCCGCCAGTGGCAGCTGTTAGAGTCATTTAGCGACACGTGAAAAGTTCCTTTGGAAATGTCGGAGCTAAAACAGTCCCGGCTCCCGGCTGCATGGATTTTTTTTTTCTTTGCATTGTTACATATTCCCAGGGCGCCCCCCCCCCCCCCATACTATTGTTTGACACCCCCTCGCCTCTTAGTCCAGAAAATGGACGTTGTTAATTTGACAGATTCGGCAACAAAAAGAAAAGTTAATTTTCTGACTTACAAGTGGCGATTATTGATTATTAAAAATAAGATCCAGGGGGGGGGTGAAGATCTGAGGGGGGAGGTGAAGATCTGGGGGGGGGTGAAGATCTGGGGGGAGGTGAAGATCTGGGGGGGTGAAGATCTGGGGGGGGGGTGAAGATCTGCCCCCCCCCAGGTATTGTCAGACAGCAGCGTGGGAGCCGCGCTCTTCACACGGAGGGTGTCTCAGAGGAGTAATGGAGGTCATCGTTCAGGAAAGGCGGGTTAGAGGCGATGACGGTCATTCTTGGAGAGCGGACGTGTTGGGGGGTCAGGGGTGGTCGGGGGGAGATCTTTGAGCGTCATTCCGATGTAAACACTCACCATACACACAATCTATTTATACTGAAATTCCACTTCGCAGATAAATCCGTTTTGTATACAGAAGATGTCATTACAACCATTTCCTGATGGAAGCCGCCTCTCCCAGTACAGCAGAGCTCAGACCTCGCCTATGGAATTCCCATCTGTCTCCCAGTCATCAGTCATTATCACTCCGCATCATCTCCTTGTCACAGACTCACCCAGGACAGAGGCTTTTGGAGGGGACAGAATGCTAGCCTCTTGCCTACCGACTATGGGCCCTGGAGGACCCGGATACATGACTATGGGCCTGGAGGACCCGGATACATTAATATGGGCCTGTAGGACCCGGATACACGACTATGGGCCCTGGAGGACCCAGATACAGGACTAGGGGCCCTGGAGGACCCGGATACAGGACTATGGGCCCTGGAGGACCTGGATACATGATTATGGGCCCTGGAGGACCCGGATACAGGACTATGGGCCCTGGAGGACCCGGATACATGACTATGGGCCCTGAAGGACCTGGATACACGACTATGGGCCCTGGAGGACCCGGATACATGACTATGGGCCCTGGAGGACCCGGATACATGACTATGGGCCCTGGAGGACCCGGATACACGACTATGGGCCCTGGAGGACCCGGATACATGACTATGGGCCCTGGAGGACCCGGATACAGGACTATGGGCCCTGGCATTTGAGGGAGCTACAAGCATTTAGGAAGATATTATGTTATGTAATGCAAAATACATTTTTAAGGAGGCCATGATGGTCTCGGCCAGCTTGGGACTCAGTGGACAGATGTATGTGAAAGGAATGCTGATTAATGAGATCTGGAAAGCCTGGGACTTTCACCCAATAGTTTATTGTCTCATTAACACACCTTTGTCTCCTAGCAAACTATTGGGGGATGTGTTTCTACTTACGTGTATTGTAAATTGTGAGTGAGGAGATGGCAAGTCTACCCTGAAAGGTCATATCTCCGAGTCACCTCGTCTGGGTAAATGATTAGATAATTAGCTCATGTTAATTAGGTTTCTGGTTACAGTTTGTATTGTCAGCCTGCTGTATATATTTGTGTGTCACCTCAAATAAATTAGTTCATGTTCAGCAACCAAACGAGTATTGTCTTGTTTTGTGCTTGTGAGCGGTTGGAATATCTGATATCTATATTCAGACTGGAAGAAGCGGTGTATGACACATCAGACACATCACTCCATCACCCACCGACACATCACCCATCTCCCATCACCCACCGACACATCACCCCATCACCCACCGACACATCACCCATCTCCCATCACCCACCGACACATCACCCCATCACCCACCGACACATCACCCACCGACACATCACCCATCTCCCATCACCCACCGACACATCACCCATCTCCTATCACCCACCGACACATCACCCCATCACCCACTGACACATCACCCATCTCCCATCACCCACCGACACATCACCCATCTCCCATCACCCACCGACACATCACCCATCTCCCATCACCCACCGACACATCACCCATCTCCCATCACCCACTGACACATCACCCATCACCCACCGACACATCACCCCATCACCCACCGACACATCACCCATCTCCCATCACCCACCGACACATCACCCATCTCCCATCACCCACCGACACATCACCCATCTCCCATCACCCACCGACACATCACCCCATCACCCACCAACACATCACCCACCAACACATCACCCACCGACACATCACCCATCTCCCATCACCCACCGACACATCACCCATCTCCTATCACCCACCGACACATCACCCCATCACCCACCGACACATCACCCATCTCCCATCACCCACCGACACATCACCCATCTCCCATCACCCACCGACACATCACCCATCTCCCATCACCCACCGACACATCACCCATCACCCACCGACACATCACCCCATCACCCACCGACACATCACCCATCTCCCATCACCCACCGACACATCACCCATCTCCCATCACCCACCGACACATCACCCATCTCCCACCGACACATCACCCATCTCCCATCACCCACCGACACATCACCCATCTCCCATCACCCACCGACACATCACCCCATCACCCACCGACACATCACCCATCTCCCATCACCCATCGACACATCACCCATCACCCACCGACACATCACCCCATCACCCACCGACACATCACCCATCTCCCATCACCCACCGACACATCACCCATCTCCCATCACCCACCGACACATCACCCATCTCCCATCACCCACCGACACATCACCCATCACCCACCGACACATCACCCCATCACCCACCGACACATCACCCATCTCCCATCACCCACCGACACATCACCCATCTCCCATCACCCACCGACACATCACCCATCTCCCATCACCCACCGACACATCACCCCATCACCCACCAACACATCACCCACCAACACATCACCCACCGACACATCACCCATCTCCCATCACCCACCGACACATCACCCATCTCCTATCACCCACCGACACATCACCCCATCACCCACCGACACATCACCCATCTCCCATCACCCACCGACACATCACCCATCTCCCATCACCCACCGACACACCACCCATCTCCCATCACCCACCGACACATCACCCATCACCCACCGACACATCACCCCATCACCCACCGACACATCACCCATCTCCCATCACCCACCGACACATCACCCATCTCCCATCACCCACCGACACATCACCCATCTCCCACCGACACATCACCCATCTCCCATCACCCACCGACACATCACCCATCTCCCATCACCCACCGACACATCACCCCATCACCCACCGACACATCACCCATCTCCCATCACCCATCGACACATCACCCATCACCCACCGACACATCACCCCATCACCCACCGACACATCACCCATCTCCCATCACCCACCGACACATCACCCACCGACACATCACCCATCTCCCATCACCCACCGACACATCACCCATCTCCCATCACCCACCGACACATCACCCATCTCCCATCACCCACCGACACATCACCCATCTCCTATCACCCACCACCCATCTCCCATCACCCACCGACACATCACCCATCTCCTATCACCCATCACCCATCTCCCATCACCCACCGACACATCACCCATCTCCCATCACCCACCGACACATCACCCATCTCCCATCACCCACCGACACATCACCCCATCACCCACCGACACATCACCCACCGACACATCACCCATCTCCCATCACCCACCGACACATCACCCATCTCCTATCACCCACCACCCATCTCCCATCACCCACCGACACATCACCCATCTCCCATCACCCATCACCCCGCACCTATCTCCCATCACCACCGACACATCACCCATCTCCCATCACCCACTGACACATCACCCATCTCCCATCACCCACCGACACATCACCCATCACCCATCTCCCATCACCCACCACCCCACACCCATCTCCCATCACCCACCGACACATCACCCATCTCCCATCACCCACCGACACATCACCCCATCACCCACCGACACATCACCCACCGACACATCACCCACCACCCCGCACCTATCTCCCATCACCCCGCACCCATCTCCCATCACCCACCGACACATCACCCCATCACCCACCACCCCACACCCATCTCCCATCACCCACCGACACATCACCCCATCACCCACCACCCCACACCCATCTCCCATCACCCACCGACACATCACCCCACCACCCATCTCCCATCACCACCCCACACCCATCTCCCATCACCCACCGACACATCACCCCATCACCCACCACCCCACACCCATTTCCCATCACCCACCGACACATCACCCCATCACCCACCGACACATCACCCCATCACCCACCGACACATCACCCCATCACCCACCGACACATCACCCCACCACCCATCTCCCATCACCACCCCACACCCATCTCCCATCACCCACCGACACATCACCCCATCACCAACCGACACATCACCCATCACCCACCACCCATCTCCCATCACCCACCGACACATCACCCATCTCCCATCACCCACCGACACATCACCCATCACCCACCACCCATCTCCCATCACCGACCACCCCACACCCATCTCCCACCACCCACCGACACATCACCCCATCACCCACCGACACATCACCCATCACCCACCACCCATCTCCTATCACCCACCACCCCACACCCACCACCCCGCACGCATCTCCTATCACCCACCACCCCACACCCATCTCCCATCACCCACCACCCCACACCCACCACCCCACACACATCTCCCATCACCAAGCGACACCTCACCTATCTCCCACCACCCATCACCCAACACCCCACACCCATCACCCACCGACACATCACCCAACACCCTGTGATGGGGGGACATGACTGCAGGTAGGACTGTGATGGGGGGGACATGACTGCATGGAGGACTGTGATGGGGGGGACATGACTGCAGGGAGGACTGTGATGGGGGGGACATGACTGCAGGGAGGACTGTGATGGGGGGACATGACTGCAGGGAGGACTGTGATGGGGGGGACATGACTGCAGGGAGGACTGTGATGGGGGGGACATGACTGCAGGGAGGACTGTGATGGGGGGGACATGACTGCAGGGAGGACTGTGATGGAGGGGACATGACTGCAGAGAGGACTGTGATGGGGGGACATGACTGCAGGGAGGACTGTGATGGGGGGGACATGACTGCAGAGAGGACTGTGATGGGGGGACATGACTGCAGGGAGGACTGTGATGGGGGGGACATGACTGCAGGGAAGACTGTGATGGGGGGGACATGACTGCATGGAGGACTGTGATGGGGGGGACATGACTGCAGGGAGGACTGTGATGGGGGGGACATGACTGCAGAGAGGACTGTGATGGGGGGACATGACTGCAGGGAGGACTGTGATGGGGGGGACATGACTGCAGGGAAGACTGTGATGGGGGGGACATGACTGCAGGGAGGACTGTGATGGGGGGGGACATGACTGCAGGGAGGACTGTGATGGGGGGGACATGACTGCAGGGAGGACTGTGATGGGGGGATATGACTGCAGGGAGGACTGTGATGGGGGGACATGACTGCAGGGAGGACTGTGAAGGGGGGGGGGGCATGACTGCAGGGAGGACTGTGATGGGGGGGGGGGACATGACTGCAGGGAGGACTGTGATGGGGGAGACGTGACTGCAGGGAGGACTGTGATGGGGGGGACATGACTGCAGGGAGGACTGTGATGGGGGGACATGACTGCAGAGAGGACTGTGATGGGGGGACATGACTGCAGGGAGGACTGTGATGGGGGGGACATGACTGCAGGGAAGACTGTGATGGGGGGGACATGACTGCAGGGAGGACTGTGATGGGGGGGACATGACTGCAGGGAGGACTGTGATGGGGGGACATGACTGCAGGGAGGACTGTGATGGGGGGACATGACTGCAGGGAGGACTGTGATGGGGGGGCATGACTGCAGGGAGGACTGTGATTGGGGGGACATGACTGCAGGGAGGACTGTGATGGGGGGACATGACTGCAGGGAGGACTGTGATGGGGGGGACAAGACTGCAGGGAGGACTGTGATGGGGGGACATGACTGCAGGGAGGACTGTGATGGGGGGACATGACTGCAGGGAGGACTGTGATGGGGGGGCATGACTGCAGGGAGGACTGTGATGGGGGGACATGACTGCAGGGAGGACTGTGATGGGGGGGCATGACTGCAGGGAGGACTGTGATGGGGGGGACATGACTGCAGGGAGGACTGTGATGGGGGGACATGACTGCAGGGAGGACTGTGATGGGGGGGGGGACATGACTGCAGGGAGGACTGTGATGGGGGAGACGTGACTGCAGGGAGGACTGTGATGGGGGGGACATGACTGCAGGGAGGACTGTGATGGGGGGACATGACTGCAGGGAGGACTGTGATGGGGGGGGACATGACTGCAGGGAGGACTGTGATGGGGGGACAATGACTGCAGGGAGGACTGTGATGGGGGGGACATGACTGCAGGGAGGACTGTGATGGGGGGACATGACTGCAGGGAGGACTGTGATGGGGGGACATGACTGCAGGGAGGACTGTGATGGGGGGACATGACTGCAGGGAGGACTGTGATGGGGGTGGACATGACTTCAGGGAGGACTGTGATGGTGGGGACATGACTGCAGGGAGGACTGTGATGGGGGTGGACATGACTTCAGGGAGGACTGTGATGGGGGGACATGACTGCAGGGAGGACTATGATGGGGGGGACATGACTGCAGGGTGGACTGTGATGGGGGGGGGGACATGACTGCAGGGAGGAATGTGATGGGGGGGGGACATGATTGCAGGGAGGACTGTGATGGGGGGACATGACTGCAGGGTGGACTGTGATGGGGGGGGGGACATGACTGCAGGGAGGAATGTGATGGGGGGGGGACATGATTGCAGGGAGGACTGTGATGGGGGGACATGACTGCAGGGAGGACTATGATGGGGGGGACATGACTAGGGTTGCCACCTCATCCCTTTAAACCCGAACACATATTAATTACAAAGGTTCTGTGGCTGATTAAGGTGGTAATTAAACTCACTTGGTGCCTTATCTGCATTAAACTAGCCTCAGAACCCGTGTAATTCATATGTGTTCGGGTTTAAAGGGATGAGGTGGCAACTCTAGACATGACTGCTGGGAAGACTGTGATGGGGGGGGGGACATGATTGCAGGGAGGACTGTGATGGTGGGACATACAATTTATAAAGAAATTTGATTTTTTACATTTTTTTATTGGATGTTTTATATCAGTAAAGTGAAAAATATTGAGTTTATTTCAAAAATTTTCGGTATTTTTTCATTTATTTTAGCAAAAAATAAGAACGCAGAGGTGATTAAATACCAAAAGAAATCTCTATTTGTTTGAAGAAATTGATATAAATGTCATTTGGGTACAATGTTACACGACCGCGTAATTACCAGGTAAAGTAGTGCAGTGCTGAATAGCAAAACATTTCCTGGTCATGGGGGGAGGGGGGGTGAAACCTTCCAGAGGTCAGGGGGTTATCTTTGAATAAAGTGGTTGTTTTATATGGAATTACATTATTGGAGACTTTTTTATTACGCCCCCATGTGGTTGAACTGAGCAGTGCAGTGGAAGAGACACTGAAGCTGGGCAGCACAGTGGCTAAGTGGTTAGCACTTCTACCTTGTAGCATTGGGGTCGTTGGTTCAAATATCAATAACGGCACTACCTGCATGGAGTTTGCATGTTCTCCCTGTATCTGTGGGTTTCCTCCCACCATAGGTGTGTGCAGCCTATTGCATTAGGGTGTGCACCTCAAAAACATGTGTGTATCAGTAGGGCAGTGGATGGTGTTAGTAGTTATTATTTTAGGATCCTCATTAGGGGGCTTTGGTGAAATATCAGGGGTACCAGATGTAGCACCCCAATGGTCAGGCAGGGTTACTATTAAATTTATTTGCCAAGTGATTGTTGCCTTGGCCAATAGTTAGGAGGTCATTTGATTTCGCCCTAATTCTGGAAGTGCTGCACTTCTCTCTTCTGTCACTAGGTGGCCGGGTATCTGGTGACATTAGATAAGACAAGGGCATTGCAAGGACAGATTAGGAAGGGATGGGGTGTCTCAGCCATTGGGCAGGGGCGGTGAAGAGGTGGGAAAGCATCAGCAAGTGCCAAGCCAGGGACCCAGCGGGACAACAGAGGTGACGCTTGTGAAGTGCCAAGCCAGGGACCCAACGTGTCAGCAGGGGTGAAGCTTGAGTAGTATCTGTGAGTGCCAAGCTAGGGACCCAACATGTCAGCAGGGGTGGAGCTTGAGGAGTATCTGTGAGTGCCAGGCTAGGGACCTAACGTGTCAGCAGGGGTGGAGCTTGAGGAGTATCTGTGAGTGCCAGGCTAGGGACCTAACGTGTCAGCAGGGGTGAAGCTTGAGGAGTATCTGTGAGTGCCAAGCTAGGGACCCAACATGTCAGCAGGGGTGGAGCTTGAGGAGTATCTGTGAGTGCCAGGCTAGGGACCTAACGTGTCAGCAGGGGTGGAGCTTGAGGAGTATCTGTGAGTGTCAAGCCAGGGACCTAACGTGTCAGCAGGGGTGGAGCTTGAGGAGTATCTGTGAGTGCCAAGCTAGGGACCTAACGTGTCAGCAGGGGTGGAGCTTGAGGAGTATCTGTGAGTGTCAAGCCAGGGACCTAACGTGTCAGCAGGGGTGGAGCTTGAGGAGTATCTGTGAGTGCCAAGCTAGGGACCTAACGTGTCACCAGGGGTGGAGCTTGAGGAGTATCTGTGAGTGTCAAGCCAGGGACCTAACGTGTCAGCAGGGGTGGAGCTTGAGGAGTATCTGTGAGTGTCAAGCCAGGGACCTAACGTGTCAGCAGGGGTGGAGCTTGAGGAGTATCTGTGAGTGTCAAGCCAGGGACCTAACGTGTCAGCAGGGGTGGAGCTTGAGGAGTATCTGTGAGTGCCAAGCCAAGGACCCTGCAGGGAAGTGGAGGTGACACTTGAGGAAGATACTGAGTGCTACCAGTAGAAGAGCTCAGGGGATCCTGTGGATTTGAAGTCTAGTGAGAAAGACGGGGAGCTTGTTGAGTGAAGACCCTCAGTGAGTGATTGTGGGGTAAGGAGAACTGTTTGTGTTGCAGATAGTTGATTACGGTTACCGTTAGTAACAGCTACAAGATTGTTGCCATAGGAGACGGCGGTCCTACCTATACAGAAGTGGTGTCCGGCTGGAGGCCTTCACCTGTATAGCTGTCTACCTAAAGAAATCTCAGAGTCCGCCAATTAACATTGCATCTACCTAAAGGTTTCCTGGCCCTAACCCTCTCTCCCACAGTTCTGTTCAAGAGACAATAAATCTCTTTGTATTCAGGAAGTGTCTGGCGCCCGCCTGTTCATCTTGCATTACACCCACCATGCCTTGTAACCCCCTCTACACAGAAGGATGTCGACTGTCCCTGACTCTGGAGGTCACCATTGGCCCTCAGGGGCCCCGGGGACTTTGCTGCACATGCACACCCTGAGCACTCACCTCCCCCCCCCACACTCCAAAGACATGCTGGGAGGTTCATTGGCCCCAATATGTGTATGTGAGTTGGGGACCTTAGATTGTAAGCTCCTGGGGGCAGAGATCGACGTGACCGTACAATATATATATATATAAAGCGCTGGCTCTATATAAGTACCGGGAATAAATAAGACAAGTTCCGGGTTCCTCTGGGAGATTTGAGTGTAATGATCGATGATTGATATGAACGCCGTGTTGTTGGGGGTCTCAGCCTGTGGGGGGCGCTCGCTCTATCGCCGGGTGTACACAGGAAGGAGATTGTTTTCTCATATTACACGGAAGGTTTGTCTGGAAGATCGGCTTTTATCTGAACATTTATTTTACACTTTGACATTTAATACACATTTATTATATCCCTGTGATCCGCTTCATATTCATAGCGATCGAATCTCTTTGCTGATTGTTTCATTATGGCAGCAGTGAGATTTCATTCGTATGTTTGATACAATGTTTTTTTTCCCACACAGCAGAGTTTGTTGTGAATGGTCAGAGTTTGTCAGACGATGTCATCACCACCCATGGCTGTAAGTGAATGGCCCTGATGATGTCATCACCACCCATGGTTGTAAGTGAATGGCTCCGATGATGTCATCATCACCCATGGCTGTAAGTGAATGGCCCTGATGATGTCATCACCACCCATGGATGTAAGTGAATGGCTCTGATGATGTCATCACCACCCATGGCTGTAAGTGAATGGCCCTGATGATGTCATCACCACCCATGGATGTAAGTGAATGGCTCTGATGATGTCATCACCAACCATGATTGTAAGTGAATGGCTCCGATGACGTCATCACCACCCATGGATGTAAGTGAATGGCGCCGATGATGTCATCACCACCCATGGCTGTAAGTGAATGGCTCTGATGATGTCATCACCACTCATGGCTGTAAGTGAATGGCTCTGATGATGTCATTACCACCCATGGCTGTAAGTGAATGGCCCTGATGATGTCATCACCACCCATGGATGTAAGTGAATGGCTCTGATGATGTCATTACCAACCATGATTGTAAGTGAATGGCTCCGATGATGTCATCACCACCCATGGATGTAAGTGAATGGCGCCGATGATGTCATCACCACCCATGGATGTAAGTGAATGGCTCTGATGATGTCATCACCACTCATGGCTGTAAGTGAATGGCTCTGATGATGTCATTACCACCCATGGCTGTAAGTGCATGGCCCTGATGATGTCATCACCACCCATGGTTGTAAGTGAATGGCCCTGATGATGTCATCACCACCCATGGATTTAAGTGAATGGCTCTGATGATGTCATCACCACCCATGGTTGTAAGTGAATGGCCCTGATGATGTCATCACCACCCATGGATTTAAGTGAATGGCCCTGATGATGTCATCACTACCCATGGATGTAAGTGAATGGCTCTGATGATGTCATCACCACCCATGGCTGTAAGTGAATTGCCCTGATGATGTCATCACCACCCATGGATGTAAGTGAATGGCTCTGATGATGTCATCACCACCCATGGCTGTAAGTGAATGGCCCTGATGATGTCATCACCACCCATGGATGTAAGTGAATAGCTCCGATGATGTCATCACCACCCATGGCTGTAAGTGAATGGCTCCGATGATGTCATCACCACTCATGGTTGTAAGTGAATGGCTCCGATGATGTCATCACCACCCATGGATGTAAGTGAATGGCTCCGATGATGTCATCACCACCCATGGCTGTAAGTGAATGGCCCTGATGATGTCATTACCACCCATGGTTGTAAGTGAATGGCTCCGATGATGTCATCACCACCCATGGATGTAAGTGAATGGCTCCGATGATGTCATCACCACCCATGGTTGTAAGTGAATGGCTCCGATGATGTCATCACCACCCATGGATGTAAGTGAATGGCTCCGATGATGTCATCACCAACCATGGATGTAAGTAAATGGCTCCGATGATGTCATCACCACCCATAATTGTAAGTGAATGGCTCCGATGATGTCATCACCACCCATGGATGTAAGTGAATGGCTCCGATGATGTCATGCACGCACCGGCATCCTTAACAACCTATGACAGTGGGAAGTTGTTATCCATTCTGTAATGGTGGAATCAATACCGTAATTCTGTTCCCCGATCTCTCCTCCTCCCAGGGAGGGGCTCTGATGAAGTGGCTTCTAAACCCAGAAATGCGTCGGCTCCAATTTATTTTGTCTAAATATTAGAATTTTTGTACCAAGTGAAAATGTTTTTTTTTTTTTAAATATAAGTTAATAAAATCTGGACTGAGACAATACAATGGGGGAGATTTACTAAACCTGAAGGGTGCAGAATCTGGTGCAGCTCTGCATGGCAGCCAATCAGCTTCCAGGTTTTATTGTCAAAGTTTCATTGAAGAAGCTGAAGGTAGAAGCTGATTGGCTGCCATGCAGAGCTGCACCAGATTCTGAGTGCTCCAGTTTTAGTAAATCAACTCCATAGGAAGCTACTTCCGATCTTTCCAGAAAATGCTGGTTTCCTGGCTGTCATGCTGGTCTCATGGCTCCAGCGTGTTCTTTCTCTTTCAGTGACTCAGACAGCCAGTCAAATAGCATTTTCGAAGGTCAGCAATGGCGGACTCTGTCATTACCAGTCCAGTTTTTCTGTAAAGGAATCCTGACATGGTGAAAACCGATCGTTTTCCTGAAATGCTATCTATCTGACATCAGAACCTTCAGTCCCCGGCACAGGACAGGGAAGTGGTCCCCAGACTCCTGACCTCTGACCTGTAGACTAGATGGGGTCAGTGGGGGGGGGGGATTTACTAAAACTGGAGCGCACAGAATCTGGTGCAGCTCTTTATGGGAGCCAATCAGCTTCAGGCTTCAGCTTCTTCAATGAAGCTTTGACAATAAAACCTGGAAGCTGATTGGCTGCACTCTCTAGTTTTATTAGGTGACTCCAGTGCCTTAGTACTGAAGAGATTGGACCAGCATTTCAGCCCATACATGTACCCGCAGGTTTACACTGCAACCCCCGACAATGTGAGAAGGGTTAGAACCTCCGACAAGATTGAGATATAAAAGATACAAATGTATTCATCAATACACCTCAATATGGATTTATCTAAAGGAGTGTAAGCACCTGAATCAGACCTGGTATCAGCAACAGTACAGCAGAGCTCAAGCTGGGGGAGGGAGAAGCAGCACAAGGAGCCAATCGGGTGTGCTGCAGTGCAATAATCATGCTGACTGGAGAAGAGAATAGAGTGACAGAGAGATGGACTTATCAGTCTGCTGCTTCTCCTTCAATGTCCAATCAGGGGGAGGGGGAACAACACTGGTGTGTGTTACTGAACTGAGGAGAATCAGGTCTCCTACCAAGCCTGTTTGGGTTGTGCTGTGTGACGGAGCTGTGTAACTGGATGGACAGAAGTAGCAATCCTTTGGTTGATAAACCAGTTCCCTTCTTTGTGGATCAACAGGAGGTATAGGATGGTATATAGAGGATTGTATATATGTCATTGTATATATAGGATGGTATATAGAGGATTGTATATATAGGATGGTATATAGAGGATTGTATATATAGGATGGTATATAGAGGATTGTATATATGTCATTGTATATATAGGATGGTATATAGAGGATTGTATATATAGGATGGTATATAGAGGATTGTATATATGTCATTGTATATATAGGATGGTATACATAGGAGTGTATATAGAGGATGGTATATAGAGGATGTTATATAGAGGATTGTATATATAGGATGGTATACATAGGAGTGTATATAGAGGATGGTATATAGGAGGATGTTATATAGAGGATTGTATATATAGGATGGTATATATAAGATGGTATATAGAGGATTGTATATAGAGGATTGTATATAGAGGATGGTATATATAGGAGTGTACATATACAATGGTATATAGAGGATTGTATATATAGGATGGTATATAGAGGATTGTAAATATAGGATGGTATATAGAGGATTGTATATATAGGATGGTATATAGAGGATTGTATATATAGGATGGTATATAGAGGATTGTATATATAGGATGGTATATAGAGGATTGTATATATAGGATGGTATATAGAGGATTGTATATATAAGATGGTATATAGAGGATTGTATATATAGGATGGTATACATAGGAGTGTATATATAGGAGTGTACATATACGATGGTATATAGAGGATTGTATATATAGGATGGTATATAGAGGATTGTATATATAGGATGGTATATAGAGGATTGTATATATAGGAGTGTACATATACGATGGTATATAGAGGATTGTATATATAGGATGGTATATAGAGGATTGTATATATATATAGGATGGTATATTTAGATGATTGTATCATTTTTTCCTCCCTTTTATTGGATGAACTAGATGGACTTGTGTCTTTTTTAAACCTGACTATGTAAGTTACCATGTATTATATGTAACCATGTATTGTATGTACCAAGTACTGTATGTATCCATGTACTGTATGTACCATGTATTATATGTACCATGTATTGTATGTATCCATGTATTGTATGTATCCATGTACTGTATGTATCCATGTACTGTATGTACCATGTATTGTATGTACCATGTATTATATGTACCATGTATTGTATGTATCCATGTACTGTATGTATCCATGTATTGTATGTACCATGTATTGTATGTACCATGTATTATATGTACCATGTATTGTATGTATCCATGTACTGTATGTATCCATGTATTATATGTATCCATGTATTGTATGTATCCATGTACTGTATGTACCATGTATTATATGTATCCATGTATTGTATGTATCCATGTACTGTATGTACCATGTATTGTATGTATCCATGTACTGTATGTACCATGTATTATATGTACCATGTATTGTATGTATCCATGTACTGTATGTACCATGTATTGTATGTATCCATGTACTGTATGTACCATGTATTGTATGTACCATGTATTATATGTACCATGTATTGTATGTATCCATGTATTGTATGTATCCATGTACTGTATGTATCCATGTACTGTATGTACCATGTATTATATGTACCATGTATTGTATGTATCCATGTACTGTATGTATCCATGTATTGTATGTACCATGTATTGTATGTACCATGTACTGTATGTATCCATGTACTGTATGTATCCATGTATTATATGTACCATGTATTGTATGTATCCATGTATTATATGTACCATGTATTGTATGTATCCATGTACTGTATGTAACCATGTATTGTATGTACCATGTACTGTATGTACCATGTATTGTATGTACCATGTACTGTATGTACCATGTATTGTATGTAACCATGTATTGTATGTACCATGTACTGTATGTACCATGTATTATATGTACCATGTATTGTATGTACCATGTACTGTATGTACCATGTATTGTATGTAACCATGTATTGTATGTAACCATGTATTGTATGTACCATGTACTGTATGTACCATGTATTGTATGTACCATGTACTGTATGTACCATGTATTGTATGTAACCATGTATTGTATGTATCCATGTATTGTATGTACCATGTATTGTATGTATCCATGTACTGTATGTACCATGTATTGTATGTATCCATGTACTGTATGTACCATGTATTGTATGTACCATGTATTGTATGTATCCATGTACTGTATGTAACCATGTATTGTATGTATCCATGTTCTTTATGTAATTATGTACTGTATGTAAACATATCACTATATGCACTCAGCTGTAGGCCGGTGTTGAGCTTTGAGTATTTATTTCCTAGAAATGCCGATTTCTGGCCCCATGCAGTGAAATGAGAGGAGACTCGGAGGTACAAGGGCAGAAAACACGAGTTTATTATATTTGAGGTTACTTTGGACGCGGTCTCGCGCTACGAATACATTTATATTACAGATATTACATGTTATAGTCAATGTTAGGAGTAAACAATATAGACTAGAGGGGGGAGGGGAGTGTCAGACATGCAGAGAGAAGACTAAACATTGAGGTCGATCAGCACTTGTGGTCAAGCACCCTTCCCTGAAGAGTTAATACCGCCATATTGGATTCTCAGGAGTCGCCTTGGTGGGACGATTAGCTGGAGGTCAGGATGGCTCCGACCTCACCCAGGAACTTGTTCCAGGCGGCTTGGTTGACTTCTCCTCCAAAGTGGGCGGTGAAGACCTCAACGATGGCGGCAGACAGCAGCTGGGGGAGGGAGAAAAAGAAAAAACAAATCGATGAAACATGGTGGTTGGTGAGAACATGTGAACGACGTCCACATTGGTGCCGACTCTACGGATGGGCGGAGTTATTTCGGGGAATTTGGAGGTAGATTTTGGATAGTTTTGATAAATTGTTGTGATATTTGTGGCATTCTACACTTATTTTAATGTTTTGACTACAGGGAAACCTAAACTAATAACGTGGCATTTGTTGGGTCCAGTATATGCATAGAATATGTGTATGTACTGTATACTCCCATTCTTCCCCATCCCCCATGCTCTATGGTTAAGCCCCATAGAGGGAGGTCATGAGTGGAATGTCTCCGCCGCTGCTCGATTCATAATGTTCTTCATACTTTATGGGATTAGTGTTGTGAGATGTAGAGGGGAGGTGATGGAGCCTGGAGAACGCAGGACCTGTGAGGAGTATGGAGGAGATGAGAAAACAGGTCCTGGACAGGTGAAAGAAGCTTCTGTAGACCTCAGTGCCTCCCCTAAAAACCACCAATAACCACCTCCATTCTGCCTTCCCCATTGACACTAATGCATTTCAATGAAAAGGTGACATTTCTCATAAATCTAATTTTTACAGAAATTTGGGGAAATTGTAAAACTCTTAATTTGGCTTCTCCCTAATGTACGTATATGGAGAAGGGAAGGAGTCTGTACAAACCTTCATGTGGTCCGAGCTCAGCTTCAGCTTGTTGGTGTGGAGGTCCTGGTACTTCTGTAGGTTGTCCAGGCTCTTTATGGCTTCTCCAAGGGCACCGAAGATCTTTCCTCCGTGGGTCAGGAGGTCCTGAGAGCCGGGACTAATGTCAAAACGGCTAAAGAAGGACTTGGTCTCCGGGTGGTTCTTGAAGAGTCTGGAGAAGAAATCATAAATTAATTAAAATGTCTGCTGCAAATAATGAAGAAAACAGGAGATACTAATGATAGAGCCTCTTCAGAACCACAGATGATCCATAGTACTATAGAACAGCTCCTTCGATCTACAGATGGTCTATAATACTATAGGAAGGTCCATTGGATCTACAGATGGTCTATAGTACTATAGGAAGGCCCATTGGATCTACAGATGGTCTATAATACTATAGGAAGGCCCATTGGATCTACAGATGGTCTATAGTACTATAGGAAGGCCCATTGGATCTACAGATGGCCTATAATACTATAGGAAGGCCCATTGGATCTACAGATGGTCTATAATACTATAGGAAGGCCCATTGGATCTACAGATGGTCTATAATACTATAGGAAGGCCCTTTGGATCTACAGATGGTCTATAATACTATAGGAAGGCCCATTGGATCTGCAGATGATCTATAATACTATAGAAAGGCCCATTGGATCTACAGATGGTCTATAATACTATAGGAAGGCCCATTGGATCTACAGATGATCTATAATACTATAGGAAGGCCCATTGGATCTACAGATGATCTGTAATACTATAGGAAGGCCCATTGGATCTACAGATGATCTTGAGGACACATAGAGGGCAAAGACTGGAGTAGACAGAATCTGGAGTATGGCAACCAATCAGCTTCTCTCTTTTATCAAAGCTGAAGCTGTTGTCTGCTCCGGTTTTAGTAAATTCCTCCATAGAAAACAATCGCAGTACAGAATGTACAACAGGGGGCGCGCCTTACACCGAGCGCTCTATGTACCCCCCCATGTATCCTCTATGTACCCCCCCATGTATCCTCTATGTACCCCCCACCAAGTATCCTCTATGTACCCCCCCATGTATCCTCTATGTACCCCCCATGTATCCTCTATGCACCCCCCATGTATCCTCTATGTACCCCCCCATGTATCCTCTATGTACCCCCCCATGTATCCTTTATGTACTCCCCATGTATCCTCTATGCACCCCCCCCCCATGTATCCTCTATGCACCCCCCCAATGTATCCTCTATGTACCCCCCCTATGTATCCTCTATGTACCCCCCATGTATCCTCTATGTACCCCCCCTATGTATCCTCTATGTACCCCCCCATGTATCCTCTATGTATCCTGTATGTACCCCCCATGTATCCTCTATGTATCCTCTATGCACCCCCCTATGTATCCTCTATGTACCCCCCCCTATGTATCCTCTATGTACCCCCCCATGTATCCTCTATGTATCCTGTATGTACCCCCCATGTATCCTCTATGTATCCTCTATGCACCCCCCTATGTATCCTCTATGTACCCCCCCATGTATCCTCTATGTACCCCCCCATGTATCCTCTATGTACCCCCCATGTATCCTCTATGCACCCCCCCCATGTATCCTCTATGCACCCCCCCATGTATCCTCTATGCACCCCCCCATGTATCCTCTATGTACCCCCCATGTATCCTCTATGTACCCCCCCTATGTATCCTCTATGTACCCCCCCTATGTATCCTCTATGTACTCCCCATGTATCCTCTATGTACCCCCCCTATGTATCCTTTATGTACTCCCCATGTATCCTCTATGTACCCCCCCATGTATCCTCTGTATATCCTCTGTGTGTCCTTCATGCATCTCCCATAATGCACCTGATCTACAGGTGACCCCTCTGTTATATGCATTACGAATGAGAACTTCCAGGTCTACTAAGAACTAATAATGGGCGCCGCCCTCTTCAAAGTGTTGCTTATCAGTTAATTATTAGCAGTGGGATTCCAGTGGTGTAGTAGTGGTGTGTTGGTGTGGGTGTGGGTGTGGGTGTTTGTGGGGGGGGTGGACCTCAAGCCAAACAGCGGCATTCACAGATGGATTACATATAATGGGGCTGTTTACTTGCCAGAGGATTTGTATTCCTGTCCATCCAGTCCTGAGATTTGCACAGCTCTGCCACCCTGCCTAATGGAGACCTTATTCTTCTCTGCTGCAGATAAGTATCCCTCACACGTCTCGGACAGTGACAGGAATTAGGGTTGACACCTCATCCCTTTAATCCAGGACACATATGAAATACTCGGGTTATGAGGCTAATTTAATAAGATAAGGCACCAAGTGAGTTTAATTAGCACCTTAATCAGCCCCAGAACCCGAGTAATTAATATGTGTTCGGGTTTAGAGGGATGAGGTGGCAACTCTAACAGGAATACATGGGAGAGGCAGAACATAGAAATAAAGGACTGTGAAAGTAGCGATTCACTTTTATATAAAATCACATCTTTGTTTTGTTGGGAACCTTTAGTTTTTGTTGTTAGGCTCTCACATCTATTCCATAACTTAGGATGTGGTACCCAAAACAAATATTGTAGATGTGTATGTGTATATATATATATATATATATATATATATTGTCTTTTTGACAGTGAAAGGAGAAGCAGAAGACTGATGAACTCATCTCTCCATCACTCTGCTCTCTCCTCCTATCAGCAGGCTCCTTGGCAGCACATGAATGCCTGGGTTCCTTGTGCTGCTTTTTCCTCCCCCCAGTCTGAGCTATGCTGTACAGGGCATACAAAAGGCCGATACCCCAAGTGCTTACATTTTTTTTGCAATAAAATAATACATTTAATTACATATTATACAGGGAATAAAAAGCCTAAAAATAGAAAACAAATCAACCACATCTAAGGAACAGTGGGCTGCAACATATAAAAATTGTGTTTTTTGGGTTTAGATTTGCTTTAAATATAGAATATAAAAATATAGAATATACAGAAAAATAAAATAGGAAGAATATATGGAAATATATAAATATAGAAAATATAGCAAATAGAATATATACAGGACATAGAAATAGAAATGTAAAGAAACGTAGAATTATAGAATATATAATATATAGAAAATAAAATACAGAGAATGTAGAAATAGAAATATATAGAATATCTGGAAATATATAAATATACAACATATATAAATAGAAATTCATAGAATATCTAGAAAATTAAAATACAAATAGAAAGAATATGTAGAAATATATAAATAGAGAATCTTTAGCAAATAAAATATATAGAACATAGACATAGAAATCTATAGAATATAGAAACAGAATGTCTAGAAATATAAAAATATAGAATATATAGAAAAATAAAATAGAAATAGATAGAATATATGGAAATATATAAATATAGAAAATATAGCAAATAAAATATATAGGACATAGAAATAGAAATGTATAGAATATCTAGAAATATAAAAATATACAATATATATATAAAGAGAAATATTTAGATTATATAAAATACATAGCAAATAAAATACAGAGAATATAGAAATAAAGAATATCTATAAATATTGAACACATGTAAATATAGAATATAAAGAATATAGAAAACACAAAGTGAAAAGTTACTCTTCTCTGTAAATGCACCCATTGGTGGGGAGTCCCTGACACCCAATGGGGTTGACTTATTAAAGGCAAATAGTCTGTTCACTTTGTAGTAGAAATTTCCCTTCGCTTAGTAAATTCCGTGAAAATTGCAGAGAATAATACCCAATCGCATGCAAGGAAAATGAAAGAATTGTATATTTCTTGCACATGATTGGACGATGGAAGTCAGTAGAGCATCACTTCGTATACTAAGCTGAGGAAAAGTTCTCTTGTAAAGTGAAGAGTCCATTTGCCTTTAGTGCCCGGTGTAGGAGATGCCCACCCATTGAGTTACCTTTCCATGGACTCGGCGCCCAGTTTGTTGGTCTGAGGGGCGATCTTCTCCCAGAGGGAGGCGACGGCAGACTTCTCGCTATCGGAAAGGCCCATGTTGTCAGGTGGAGGTGTCTGGAGGTCTGTGAGCTTGCACTTGGACTCGCTGGTTGATGTCTACCCTTGGAGGTCCACTCCTTATATACCCCCAGAGGGCTTATTAAAGGCCCACACCATGTGAGCTCCACGTGACCTTCCTCCAGTCAGATCCTCATAATCTGGTCTGGGATGGAGGATGTGGGGGGGGGTGTTTGGAGTATGTGGGGGGGGGTTGGAGTATGGAGGGGTGGAGGGATGGGGGGGGGGGGGTTAGTTGGTGACTTTGGTTAGCTATCAATAGCCCGGTGATAAATCCAGGCGGTGTGTTGCCGGCTGCCGTTATTTTAATTGGTCACGAGTTGTGAGAAGGTGAAATGTGAACCCGGCACCGTGGAATGTCGGCAATGTTCTGCTCATTTACACGGATTGTTATTTGCTTTCCAAATGACTCCTAATCTGTCTTATCACTCAAGTGACCCCCCCTCAGTACCAGAATAATGAAGGAGTACGCCGCAGCGGCCACGTACGCCTGGAGATGTCCTACAGGGAGCCTATGAAGGGTACAGAGAGGAACAATACAGTACAGGAAGGATCTGGCCCCAGAGGTCAGGCAGGTCATCCGGCCCTCACCGGCCCCTCATTCTATATTTGTTATCTATATATATATACATATATAGCAGAGGAATTCTCTTCTCTGTCAGCCGTCCGCTGGGAGCTCAAAGTTTTATGAACTATCTTTTATCATGAATGATACAACTTTCCTATTACCCTTCTATGGGCTGATATACAGAAGACTTCTAGATTGTAAGCTCCCAGGATCAGGACCCTCTGACCCCCCTTGTACTGAATTGTAATGTCTGCCTCTATATTGTACAGCGCTGTGCAAACTGTTTGCACTATATAAATCCTATATAATAATAATATATTAATCCTGTATAATAGCAAATAATAATATATGAATACTGGATAATAATCCAAAAGAATAATAATAATAATAATAATAATAATAATAATACAGGGGGTGGGCTGATATAATGAAGGGCACCAGATCCCAAGCAGAATAAAGAGTGAAATACAAAGAAAAACTGAAAAATGGACCATTAATTCCTAACACAGTCTAGATAATAATACAAAAATTCACAGTAACAATTATTATATACAGTTGCCTCTCTAGTCAAGGTGACCTCTAACCTCCAGAAAAGAAAGAAAGAGAAAGAGAGAAGGATATAATGGAAATTATTTGAGGTCCGGGTCTCTGTCTGCCTGTTGTGGGACATTTCTATATGGAGGATACAATGTGAATATTGAACAGTTCAGCTGCTAAATAAGAAAAGAAAAGAACATAGAGACAGATTCTGAAAACTTTATTAGTCCAAAAGGGAAATTAGGAGAGTGAGATTCTATGCATAATGTATCATTGTATCTATACGGTGGGGTATTCATAACCCAAATCCCTAATCCCAACCCTAATCCCCAATCCCTTCCTCATCCCATAACCCCAACCAATAACCCCAACCCTAATCCCTTCCTCAACCCATAACCCCAAACTCAAAGCATAACCCCGACCTCAACCCATAACCCCAACCTCAACCCATAACCCCAACCTCAACCCATAACCCCGACCTCAACCCATAACCCCAACCCTAACCTCTTCCTCAACCCATAACCCTAACCCCAACCTTAACCCATAACCCCAACCTCAACCCTAACCCCAACCCTAATCCCTTCCTCAACCCATAACCCCGACCTCAACCCATAACCCCAATCCTAACCCCTTCCTTAACCTCAACCTATAACCCCAACCTCAACCCATAACCCCAACCTTAACCCCAACCTCAACCCATAACCCCAACCCTAACCCCAACCCTAATCCCTTCCTCAACCCATAACCTCGACCTCAACCCATAACCCCAACCTCAACCCATAACCCCAACCTATAACCCCAACCTCAACCCATAACCCCAACCCATAACCCCAATCCTAACCCCTTCCTTAACCTCAACCTCAACCTCAACCTATAACCCCAATCTCAACCTATAACCCCAACCTCAACCTATAACCCCAACCTCAACCCATAACCTCAACTTCAACCCCTAATTCCAACCCAACCCCTTCCTCAACCCATAACCCCAACCTCAACCCATAATCCCAACCCTAACCCCAACCTCAACCCATAATCCCAACCCTAACCCCAACCTCAACCCATAACCCCAACCTTAACCCATAACCCCAACTTCAACCCATAACCTCAACCTCCACCCATAACCCCAACCTCCACCCATAACCCCAACCCTAACACCTTTCTCAACCCATAACCCCAACCTCAACCCATAACTCTAATCCCTTCCTGGACCCCTAACCCCAACCCATAACCCCAACCCTAACCCCTTCCTCAACCCATAACCCCAACCTCAACCCATAACCTTAACCCCAACCTCAACCTATAACCCCAACCTCAACCCATAACCCCAACTTCAACCCCTAACTCCAACCCAACCGCTAACTCAAACCCCAACCCCATCCCTAATCCCAACCCTAACCGCCAACCACCAATTTCAACCCTAACCTCAACCCCAACCCATAATCCCAACCCCTAACTCCAACCTCAACCCCTAAATCTTAACCCAAATCCTAAAACCCTATCCTAATACCCCTAACTTAAACCTCTAAATCCAACCTTAATCTCAACTCCAACCTCAACCTCTAATCCCAACCCTAATCCCCAACTCTTAAATCCAACCCTAATCTCAACCCTAACACCAGCCCCATCCCTAACCCCAACACCAACCCCATCCCCAACCCCTAAATCCTACCCTAACCTCAATCCCTAACCCCTAACCCAAACTCCAACCTCTAATCCCAACCCTAAACCCCATCCCCTAAATCCAACCCTGAACCCCATCCCCTAAATCCAACCCTAACCTCAACCCCAACCCCTAATCCCAACCATAACCCCTCAACCCCTTATCCCTGACCTCTGTGAAGGTGACATGTCCGCAGCTCGCAGAACAGAATGTGAAAAACAGAAACCTCCAATCAGTCGCAGTTCTGTAGAGGAAACACCTTTACATTGTGCTTTGGGAATGCACTATGGCGTGCTCCTAGTCCTAATGTGATAAATAGGAGGTGGGCACGTTTCAACGTGATTTAGAAGAAATGACCCATCAAACCTCTTCCATTGTACAGTGCAGTGAGCACCATAGAAGTCTATAAAAACGCATCATTTGTGCGTTTCAATGCGTTGCCAGCTCCATCAAGATGACTGCTGACTGGTAAATGCTTCATAGAAAAATAAACTTAAAGTGCAGAAAAACGCACTTTGATGCATCTGTGGAATTGAGTAATAATACGTTACAATGTGCATTGAAAGCTGAATGGCGGACATGTAGATGTGAATGAGCCCCATGAGAGGTCAGATAAGAAGAGCTGGCCGGGAGATCCCAGCCCCCCAATACTATACCATAGAGAGACCTCTGGGGGGTCATCAGGGTGGGAAGATGTTAGCTGATCTGCATAATATTTTGGTAATCTCACAGAATAATAACGTCTATAAATAATCAATATGGATCAATGATCTCCTGCAGCCTCTTTCAGCCACTTCCTGTCTACATGCCCCCCCAGTGTTGGCTGCTCATCATTGCTCTGATAACGGTGATGGTGGACCATTCCTGTGCAATGTGTGCCGGAATGGCCGCTTACAGTCACCACCAGGGGGCGCATGTGACAGGGTGACAACTCAGGAGCACAAATTGGAGACAGTTGTCATTCCATAACAGGAAGTGGCTGAACAAGAACTTTCATGGTAGGATCTCCAGGGATTCGTTTAATAAAAGTTTCAGATTTAAGACAATGAAAAAATACTTTTATAATGACATGAACCCTGAACCCCGGTGAAGCTTTGATGAGATTTCAGCGATTGTTCTCAGCTGTTCAGAGGGAAGACGATCGCTCCCTGAAGCTCAGACGATTTTTCAGCAAAACTGACTGAGCCACAAAATTAGAGATCTTGTTGAAATTTCAGCATCCGGCTTTCCGAGACAAAATCTGCCTAAAAATGACCTACCACCCCCACCCCTAATAACCAATCAGAGAATGGGGTTCAGTATGGGAATAATATTGGGGGTTCTGTTAGTATCGGAGGGGGGGGTTGCAAGAGAACAAATGACAGGAACGGGGGGTCTCTGAACAAACAGTACATAGTACAAAGACAACACAGGGGCAACCAATGGGAAAGCATGACAATAGGTGGGAAACAACTCTCTGCAGGAAGCTGGGGGACATTGTGGGGGGCTGGGGCCTCTGTGCACTCTGCAGGGGGCTATGTGGGCGTTGGGGGAGCATAAAGGAGGACTGAAGAGCTCTGTGGGGGATGGAAGGCAATGTGGGAGAATGGGGGCTTTATAGCGGACTGGGGGCTCTGCAGGTAGATGGGAGCTCTGCAGGAGGATGGGGACTCTATAGCAGACTGGGGGCTCTGCAGGGAGATGGGGGCTCTATAGCAGACTGGGGGCTCTGTGGACTCTGCAGGAACATGGGGACTCTATAGCAGACTGGGGGCTCTGTAGGAAGATGGGGCTCTGCGGGAGGATGGGGGCTCTGCAGGAAGATGGGGGCTCTGCAGCAGACTGGGGGCTCTGTGGATTCTGCAGGAAGCTGGGGCTCTATAGCAGACTGGGGGCTCTGTAGGAGGACAGGGGCTCTATATCAGACTGAGGGCTCTGCAGGAGGATGGGGGCTCTATAGCAGACTAGGGGCTCTGCAGGAGGACAGGGGCTCTATAGCAGAACTGGGGGTTCTGCAGGAGGATGGGGGCTCTATAGCAGACTAGGGGCTCTGTGGACTCTGCAAAAAAAAGGGGGTTCTATAGCAGACTGGGGGCTCTGCAGGAAATTGGAGGGCTCTAAAGCAGACTGGGGGCTCTGTAGGAAGATGGGGGCTCTGCAGGGGGGTGGGGGCTCTATAGCAGACTGGGGACTCTGCAGAAGGATGGGGGCTCTATAGAAAACTGGGGGCTCTATAGCAAGCTGGGGGCTCTGCAGGAGAATGGGTGGCTCTGTAGGAAGATGGGGGCTCTATAGCAGATGGGGGGCTCTGCAGGAAGATGGTGGCTCTATAGCAGACTGGGGGCTCTGTGGGCTGCAGGAACATGGGGGCTCTGCAGGAGGATGGGGGCTTTATAGCAGACTGGGGGCTCTGAAGGAAGATGGGGGCTCTGCAGGAGGATGGGGGCTTTATAGCAGACTGGGGGGTCTGTGGGCTCTGCAGTAAGATGGGGGGTTCTATAACAGACTGGGGGCTCTGCAGGAGGATAGGGGCTCTATAGCAGACTGGGGGTTATGCAGTAAGATGGGGGCTCTATAGCAGACTGGGGGCTTTGCAAGCTCTGCAGGGGGCTTGGGAGGATCTCCAGGATCTTGGATCCTCTACCTTTCTGCTCGGTGCAGCCTTTAGCGGTGGTGGTGTTCTAGGCACAGCTTATGGAGCCGTGGTGTAAATTTGGCACTAAATAAGAAAACTGGTAAATGTGACAATACATGGGCTACAGATAGGCAATCAGTGACAATAGGGGGGCAACCAATGGGTCATCTTTTGGTCCAGGATGGTGGAGACACTCGTCTGTAACCTTCAGGGGCCATAGAAAGCTCATTGCACCCATAAAAAACACAGAACACCCCCTTAGTTTTACCTTCCCTATTTATTCTAATACATTTCACCCAAATCTCATTTTACTGCAATGTCTGAATCTGAGCCAGAATGTCCTCCAGAGAAGAATTCTCCGGATCCCGGCACGGAGAGGACTCTCAGTCACTCATAGAGATGTCATTGTGGCCGGTGCCGGGAATTGGCTGTGATGTGGAAAGCTTCTCCTATTATATAATATTATTAGCGGAGGATCCCGGCATTAATCCGGCTGCAATCTAGGAATGTCGGCCCGGAGTGATGTCTGGCTGCTGCTCAGGAATTCCTCTGGAGGAACGCCACTGAAAGGATTATATAATATGTGATAATAGATGGAATCACACTTTATAATTTCCTGTCTGAGAAGTAGATTGTGTTCTGTCTTCTCCTGTGTGTGATCAGGAGACGGACGGCAGAGAAGAGCTCTCTGTGGTCAGGAGATGGAGGGAAGAGACAGGCTCTCAGTGGTCAGGAGATGGAGGGAAGAGACGGGCTCTCTGTGGTCAGATGGAGGGAAAAGAAGAGCTCTTTGTGATCAGGAGACGGAGGGAAGAGAAGAGCTCTCTGTGGTCAGGAGATGGAGGGAAGAGACGGGCTCTCTGTGATCAGGAGATGGAGGGAATAGAAGAACTCTCTGTGGTCAGGAGATGGAGGGAAGAGACGGGCTCTCTGTGGTCAGGAGATGGAAGGAAGAGAAGGGCTCTCTGTGATCAGGAGATGGAGGGAAGAGAAGAGCTCTCTGTGGTCAGGAGATGGAGGGAAGAGACGGGCTCTCTGTGATCAGGAGACAGAGGGAAGAGAAGAGCTCTCTGTGGTCAGGAGATGGAGGGAAGAGACGGGCTCTCTGTGGTCAGGAGATGGAAGGAAGAGAAGGGCTCTCTGTGATCAGGAGATGGAGGGAAGAGAAGGGCTCGCTGTGGTCAGGAGATGGAGGAAAGAGACGAGCTCTCTGTGGTCAGGAGGGAAGAGATGGGCTCTCTGTGTTCAGGAGATGGAGGGAAGAGACGGGCTCTCTGTGGTCAGGAGGGAAGAGATGGGCTCTCTGTGGTCAGATGGAGGGAAGAGAAGGGCTCTCTGATAAGGAGACGGAGGGAAGAGAAGGGCTCTCTGTGATCAGGAGACGGAGGGAAGAGAAGAGCTCTCTGTGGTCAGGAGACGGAGGGAAGAGACGGGCTCTCTGTGGTCAGGAGGGAAGAGACGGGCTCTCTGTGGTCAGGATATAGAGGAAAAAGACGGGCTCTCTGTGGTCAGGAGATGGAGTGAAGAGACGGGCTCTCTGTGGTCAGGAGATGGAGGGAAGAGAAGGGCTCTCTGTGATCAGGAGACGGAGGGAAGAGACATGCTCTCTGTGGTCAGGAGATGGAGGGAAGAGACGGGCTCTCTGTGGTCAGGAGATGGAGGGAAGAGACGGGCTCTCTGTGGTCAGGAGGGAAGAGACGGGCTCTCTGTGGTCAGGAGGGAAGAGACATGCTCTCTGTGGTCAGGAGATGGAGGGAAGAGAAGAGCTCTCTGTGGTCAGGAGATGGAGGGAAGAGACGGGCTCTCTGTGGTCAGGAGGGAAGAGACGGGCTCTCTGTGGTCAGGAGATGGAGGGAAGAGGCGGGCTCTCTGTGGTCAAGAGGGAAGAGACGGGCTCTCTGTGGTCAGGAGATGGAGGGAAGAGACGGGCTCTCTGTGGTCAGGAGGGAAGAGACGAGCTCTCTGTGGTCAGATGGAGGGAAGAGAAGGGCTCTCTGTGGTCAGGAGATGGAGGGAAGAGAAGGGCTCTCTGTGATCAGGAGATGGAGGGAAGAGAAGGGCTCTCTGTGGTCAGGAGATGGAGGAAAGAGACGGGCTCTCTGTGGTCAGGAGATGGAGGGAAGAGAAGGGCTCTCTGTGATCAGGAGACGGAGGGAAGAGAAGGGCTCTCTGTGGTCAGGAGATGGAGGGAAGAGAAGGGCTCTCTGTGATCAGGAGACGGAGGGAAGAGAAGGGCTCTCTGTGGTCAGGAGATGGTGGGAAGAGACGGGCTCTCTGTGGTCAGGAGGAAAGAGACGAGCTCTCTGTGGTCAGGAGGGAAGAGATGGGCTCTCTGTGATCAGGAGATGGAGGGAAGAGAAGGGCTCTCTGTGGTCAGGAGATGGAGGGAAGAGACGGGCTCTCTGTGGTCAGGAGATGGAGGGAAGAGACGGGCTCTCTGTGGTCAGGAGGTAAGAGACATGCTCTCTGTGGTCAGGAGATGGAGGGAAGAGAAGAGCTCTCTGTGGTCTGGAGATGGAGGGAAGAGAAGAGCTCTCTGTGGTCAGGAGATGGAGGGAAGAGAAGAGCTCTCTGTGGTCAGGAGATGGAGGGAAGAGGCGGGCTCTCTGTGGTCAGGAGGGAAGAGACGGGCTCTCTGTGGTCAGGAGGGAAGAGATGGGCTCTCTGTGGTCAGATGGAGGGAAGAGAAGGGCTCTCTGATAAGGAGACGGAGGGAAGAGAAGGGCTCTCTGTGATCAGGAGACGGAGGGAAGAGAAGAGCTCTCTGTGGTCAGGAGACGGAGGGAAGAGACGGGCTCTCTGTGGTCAGGAGGGAAGAGACGGGCTCTCTGTGGTCAGGAGATGGAGGAAAAAGACGGGCTCTCTGTGGTCAGGAGATGGAGTGAAGAGACGGGCTCTCTGTGGTCAGGAGATGGAGGGAAGAGAAGGGCTCTCTGTGATCAGGAGACGGAGGGAAGAGACATGCTCTCTGTGGTCAGGAGATGGAGGGAAGAGACGGGCTCTCTGTGGTCAGGAGATGGAGGGAAGAGACGGGCTCTCTGTGGTCAGGAGGGAAGAGACGGGCTCTCTGTGGTCAGGAGGGAAGAGACGGGCTCTCTGTGGTCAGGAGATGGAGGGAAGAGGCGGGCTCTCTGTGGTCAGGAGGGAAGAGACGGGCTCTCTGTGGTCAGGAGATGGAGGGAAGAGACGGGCTCTCTGTGTTCAGGAGGGAAGAGACGGGCTCTCTGTGGTCAGATGGAGGGAAGAGAAGGGCTCTCTGTGGTCAGGAGATGGAGGAAAGAGAAGGGCTCTCTGTGATCAGGAGAAGAAGGGAAGAGAACAGCTCTCTGTGGTCAGGAGGGAAGAGACAGGCTCTCTGTGGTCAGGAGATGGAGGGAAGAGACGGGCTCTCTGTGGTCAGGAGATGGAGGGAAGAGAAGAGCTCTCTGTGGTCAGGAGGGAAGAGACAGGCTCTCTGTGGTCAGGAGATGGGGAAGAGAAGGGCTCTCTGTGGTCAGGAGATGGAGGGAAGAGACGGGCTCTCTGTGGTCAGGAGATGGAGGGAAGAGATGGGCTCTCTGTGGTCAGATGGAGGGAAGAGACGGGCTCTCTGTGGTCAGGAGATGGGGGGGAAGAGACAGGCTCTCTGTGGTCAGGAGATGGAGGGAAGAGAAGGGCTCTCTGTGGTCAGGAGATGGAGGGAAGAGACGGGCTCTCTGTGGTCAGGAGATGGAGGGAAGAGACGGGCTCTCTGTGGTCAGGAGATGGAGGGAAGAGAAGGGCTCTCTGATCAGGAGACGGAGGGAAGAGACATGCTCTCTGTGGTCAGGAGTTGGAGGGAAGAGAAGAGCTCTCTGTGGTCAGGAGATGGAGGAAAGAGACGGGCTCTCTGTGGTCAGGAGGGAAGAGACGGGCTCTCTGTCGTCAGGAGATGGAGGGAAGAGAAGGGCTCTCTGTGGTCAGGAGGGAAGAGACTGGCTCTCTGTGATCAGATGGAGGGAAGAGACGGGCTCTCTGTGGTTAGGAGATGGAGGGAAGAGAAGAGCTCTCTGTGATCAGGAGACGGAGGGAAGAGAAGGGCTCTCTGTGGTCAGAAGATGGAGGGAAGCGGCGGGCTCTCTGTGGTCAGATGGAGGGAAGAGAAGGGCTCTCTGTGGTCAGAAGATGGAGGGAAGAGAAGGGCTCTCTGTGGTCAGGAGATGGAGGGAAGAGACGGGCTCTCTGTGGTCAGGAGATGGAGGGAAGAGACGGGCTCTCTGTGGTCAGGAGATGGAGGGAAGAGACAGGCTCTCTGTGGTCAGGAGGGAAGAAACGGGCTCTCTGTGGTCAGGAGATGGAGGGAAGAGACGGGCTCTCTGTGGTCAGGAGATGGAGGGAAGAGAAGGGCTCTCTGTGGTCAGGAGATGGAGGGAAGAGAAGGGCTCTCTGTGGTCAGGAGATGGAAGGAAGAGAAGGGCTCTCTGTGGTCAGGAGATGGAGGGAAGAGAAGGGCTCTCTGTGGTCAGGAGGGAAGAGAAGGGCTCTCTGTGGTCAGGAGGGAAGAGACGGGCTCTCTGTGGTCAGATGGAGGGAAGAGAAGGGCTCTCTGTGGTCATGAGATGGGGGGAAGAGACGGGCTCTCTGTGGTCAGGAGATGGAGGGAAGAGAAGGGCTCTCTGTGGTCAGGGGATGGAGGGAAGAGACGGGCTCTCTGTGGTCAGGAGATGGAGGGAAGAGACGGGCTCTCTGTGGTCAGGAGATGGAGGGAAGAGACGGGCTCTCTGTGGTCAGGAGACGGAGGGAAGAGACGGGCTCTCTGTGGTCAGGAGACGGAGGGAAGAGACGGGCTCTCTGTGGGTAGGAGATGGAGGGAAGAGAAGAGCTCTCTGTGGTCAGGAGATGGAGGGAAGAGAAGGGCTCTCTGTGGTCAGGAGATGGAAGGAAGAGAAGGGCTCTCTGTGGTCAGGAGATGGAAGGAAGAGAAGGGCTCTCTGTGGTCATGAGATGGAGGGAAGAGACGGGCTCTCTGTGGCCAGGAGATGGAAGGAAGAGAAGGGCTCTCTGTGGCCAGGAGATGGAAGGAAGAGAAGGGCTCTCTGTGGTCAGGAGATGGAGGGAAGAGACGGGCTCTCTGTGGTCAGGAGGGAAGAGACAGGCTCTCTGTGGTCAGGAGATGGAGGGAAGAGACGGGCTCTCTGTGGTCAGGAGGGAAGAGACGGGCTCTCTGTGGTCAGGAGGGAAGAGACGGGCTCTCTGTCGTCAGGAGATGGAGGGAAGAGAAGGGCTCTCTGTGGTCAGGAGGGAAGAGACTGGCTCTCTGTGGTCAGGAGATGGAGGGAAGAGAAGGGCTCTCTGTGGTCAGGAGATGGAGGGAAGAGAAGGGCTCTCTGTGGTCAGGAGATGGAGGGAAGAGAAGGGCTCTCTGTGGTCAGGAGATGGAGGGAAGAGAAGGGCTCTCTGTGGTCAGGAGATGGAAGGAAGAGAAGGGCTCTCTGTGGTCAGGAGATGGAAGGAAGAGAAGGGCTCTCTGTGGTCAGGAGATGGAAGGAAGAGAAGGGCTCTCTGTGGTCAGGAGATGGAAGGAAGAGAAGGGCTCTCTGTGGTCAGGAGATGGAGGGAAGAGAAGGGCTCTCTGTGGTCAGGAGGGAAGAGACGGGCTCTCTATGGTCAGGAGATGGAGGGAAGAGAAGGGCTCTCTGTGGTCAGGAGGGAAGAGACGGGCTCTCTGTGGAAGAGACGGGCTCTCTGTGGTCAGGAGATGGAGGGAAGAGACGGGCTCTCTGTGGTCAGGAGATGGAGGGAAGAGACGGGCTCTCTGTGGTCAGGAGGGAAGAAACGGGCTCTCTGTGGTCAGGAGATGGAGGGAAGAGACGGGCTCTCTGTGGTCAGGAGATGGAGGGAAGAGAAGGGCTCTCTGTGGTCAGGAGATGGAGGGAAGAGAAGGGCTCTCTGTGGTCAGGAGATGGAAGGAAGAGAAGGGCTCTCTGTGGTGAGGAGATGGAAGGAAGAGAAGGGCTCTCTGTGGTCAGGAGATGGAAGGAAGAGAAGGGCTCTCTGTGGTCAGGAGATGGAGGGAAGAGACGGGCTCTCTGTGGTCAGGAGGGAAGAAACGGGCTCTCTGTGGTCAGGAGATGGAGGGAAGAGACGGGCTCTCTGTGGTCAGGAGATGGAGGGAAGAGAAGGGCTCTCTGTGGTCAGGAGATGGAGGGAAGAGAAGGGCTCTCTGTGGTCAGGAGATGGAAGGAAGAGAAGGGCTCTCTGTGGTCAGGAGATGGAAGGAAGAGAAGGGCTCTCTGTGGTCAGGAGATGGAAGGAAGAGAAGGGCTTTCTGTGGTCAGGAGATGGAGGGAAGAGAAGGGCTCTCTGTGATTAGGAGATGGAAGGAAGAGAAGGGCTCTCTGTGGTCAGGAGATGGAGGGAAGAGACGGGCTCTCTGTGGTCAGGAGGGAAGAAACGGGCTCTCTGTGGTCAGGAGATGGAGGGAAGAGAAGGGCTCTCTGTGATCAGGAGATGGAAGGAAGAGAAGGGCTCTCTGTGGTCAGGAGATGGAGGGAAGAGACGGGCTGTCTGTGGTCAGATGGAGGGAAGAGAAGGGCTCTCTGTGGTCAGGAGATGGAGGGAAGAGAAGGGCTCTCTGTGGTCAGGAGATGGAAGGAAGAGAAGGGCTCTCTGTGGTCAGGAGATGGAGGGAAGAGAAGGGCTCTCTGTGGTCAGGAGGGAAGAGACGGGCTCTCTGTGGAAGAGACGGGCTCTCTGTGGTCAGGAGACGGAGGGAAGAGACGGGCTCTCTGGATATGGTGGACAGTTGAGGGGTGATCATCAGTGACCTCTACCTGTCTAATGGCTCCGCCCCCCTAGAATGTCCAATCAGAGCCACAAATCACAGACATAGGAAGATCAGCCAGAGATGGGGGCAGTGAAGTGCAGCCACCAGGAGGAAGCAGAGTCTGCCTATGTAATGTGCAAATATCAGTCACCTGCTGTGTATTCCTATATACACTATATTACCATAAGTATTGGGACGCCTGCCTTTACACACATGAACTTTAATGACATCCCAGTCTTAGTCCGGAGGGTTCGATATTGAGTTGGCTCCGCCCTTTGCATCTATAACAGCTTCAACTCTTCTGGGAAGGCCGTCCACAAGGTTTAGGAGTGTGTCTATGGGAATGTTTGACCATTCTTCCAGATGCACATTTATGACGTCAGGCACTGATGTTGGATGAGAAGGCCTGGCTCAGTCTCCAATCTAAATCATCCTAAAGGTGTTCTATAGGGGTGAGGTCAGGACTCTGTGCAGGCCAGTCAAGTTCCTCCACCCCAAACTCGCTCATCCATGTCTTTATAGACCTTGCTTACTGTATCATTTGGTGGAGTGGGGATTATGGTTTGGGGTTGTTTTTCAGGGGTTGGGCTTGGCCCCTTATTTCCAGTGAAGGGACTTCTTAAGACTTCAGCATACCAAGACACTGTCACCCCCTTCCAATCACTGTCACCCCCATCCAATCCCTGTCACCCGCACATCCAATCACTGTCACCCCTATCCAATCACTGTCACCCCCTTCCAATCCCTGTCACCCACTTCCAATCACTGTCACCCCTATCCAATCACTGTCACCCCCATCCAATCACTGTCACCCCCTTCCAATCACTGTCACCCCCCATCCAATCACTGTCACCCACTTCCAATCACTGTCACCCCCATCCAATCACTGTCACCCACTTCCAATCACTGTCACCCACTTCCAATCACTGTCACCCACTTCCAATCACTGTCACCCACTTCCAATCACTGTCACCCCCTTCCAATCACTGCCACCCCCTTCCAATCACTGTCACCCGCATCCAATCACTGTCACCCCCATCCAATCACTGTCACCCACTTCCAATCACTGTCACCCCCATCCAATCACTGTCACCCACTTCCAATCACTGTCACCCACTTCCAATCACTGTCACCCACTTCCAATCACTGTCACCCCCTTCCAATCACTGTCACCCGCATCCAATCACTGTCACCCCCTTCCAATCACTGTCACCCACTTCCAATCACTGTCACCCACTTCCAATCACTGTCACCCACTTCCAATCACTGTCACCCCCTTCCAATCACTGTCACCCCCCATCCAATCACTGTCACCCCCTTCCAATCACTGTCACCCCCTTCCAATCACTGTCACCCCTATCCAATCACTGTCACCCCCATCCAATCACTGTCACCCGCACATCCAATCACTGTCACCCCCTTCCAATCACTGTCACCCCCTTCCAATCACTGTCACCCCCATCCAATCCCTGTCACCCACTTCCAATCACTGTCACCCCTATCCAATCACTGTCACCCCCTTCCAATCACTGTCACCCCCCATCCAATCACTGTCACCCACTTCCAATCACTGTCACCCCCATCCAATCACTGTCACCCACTTCCAATCACTGTCACCCACTTCCAATCACTGTCACCCACTTCCAATCACTGTCACCCACTTCCAATCACTGTCACCCCCTTCCAATCACTGCCACCCCCTTCCAATCACTGTCACCCGCATCCAATCACTGTCACCCCCATCCAATCACTGTCACCCACTTCCAATCACTGTCACCCCCATCCAATCACTGTCACCCACTTCCAATCACTGTCACCCACTTCCAATCACTGTCACCCACTTCCAATCACTGTCACCCCCTTCCAATCACTGTCACCCGCATCCAATCACTGTCACCCCCTTCCAATCACTGTCACCCGCATCCAATCACTGTCACCCCCTTCCAATCACTGTCACCCCCTTCCAATCACTGTCACCCCCTTCCAATCACTGTCACCCCCTTCCAATCACTGTCACCTCCTTCCAATCACTGTCACCCCCATATCCAATCACTGTCACCCCCTTCCAATCACTGTCACCCCCTTCCAATCACTGTCACCCCCATCCAATCACTGTCACCCCCTTCCAATCACTGTCACCTCCTTCCAATCACTGTCACCTCCATCCAATCACTGTCACCCCGCATCCAATCACTGTCACCTCCTTCCAATCACTGTCACCCGCACATCCAATCACTGTCACCCGCACATCCAATCACTGTCACCCCCATCCAATCACTGTCACCCCTATCCAACCACTGTCACCCCCTTCCAATCACTGTCACCCCCATCCAATCACTGTCACCCCCTTCCAATCACTGTCACCCCCATCCAATCACTGTCACCCCCATCCAATCACTGTCACCCCCTTCCAATCACTGTCACCCGCATCCAATCACTGTCACCCCCTTCCAATCACTGTCACCCCCTTCCAATCACTGTCACCCCCTTCCAATCACTGTCACCCCCTTCCAATCACTGTCACCTCCTTCCAATCACTGTCACCCCCATATCCAATCACTGTCACCCCCTTCCAATCACTGTCACCCCCATCCAATCACTGTCACCCTCATCCAATCACTGTCACCTCCTTCCAATCACTGTCACCCGCATCCAATCACTGTCACCCCCTTCCAATCACTGTCACCCTCATCCAATCACTGTCACCTCCTTCCAATCACTGTCACCCTCATCCAATCACTGTCACCTCCTTCCAATCACTGTCACCCGCATCCAATCACTGTCACCCCCTTCCAATCACTGTCACCCTCATCCAATCACTGTCACCTCCTTCCAATCACTGTCACCCGCATCCAATCACTGTCACCCGCACATCCAATCACTGTCACCTCCTTCCAATCACTGTCACCCTCATCCAATCACTGTCACCCTCATCCAATCACTGTCACCCCCTTCCAATCACTGTCACCCCCATCCAATCACTGTCACCCCCATCCAATCACTGTCATCCCCTTCCAATCACTGTCACCCCCTTCCAATCACTGTCACCCCCTTCCAATCACTGTCACCCTCATCCAATCACTGTCACCTCCTTCCAATCACTGTCACCCCCTTCCAATCACTGTCACCCTCATCCAATCACTGTCACCCGCATCCAATCACTGTCACCTCCATCCAATCACTGTCACCCGCATCCAATCACTGTCACCTCCATCCAATCACTGTCACCTCCTTCCAATCACTGTCACCCCCATCCAATCACTGTCACCCCCCATCCAATCACTGTCACCCCCATCCAATCACTGTCACCCCCTTCCAATCACTGTCACCCCCTTCCAATCACTGTCACCCGCATCCAATCACTGTCACCTCCTTCCAATCACTGTCACCCCCTTCCAATCACTGTCACCCCCTTCCAATCACTGTCACCCCCATCCAATCACTGTCACCCCCATCCAATCACTGTCACCCCCTTCCAATCACTGTCACCCCCATCCAATCACTGTCACCCCCATCCAATCACTGTCACCCCCATCCAATCACTGTCACCCCCATCCAATCACTGTCACCCCCTTCCAATCACTGTCACCCGCACATCCAATCACTGTCACCCCCTTCCAATCACTGTCACCCCCATCCAATCACTGTCACCTCCATCCAATCACTGTCACCCCCCATCCAATCACTGTCACCCCCATCCAATCACTGTCACCCCCCATCCAATCACTGTCACCCCCCATCCAATCACTGTCACCTCCATCCAATCACTGTCACCCCCCATCCAATCACTGTCACCCCCATCCAATCACTGTCACCCCCATCCAATCACTGTCACCCCCTTCCAATCACTGTCACCTCCTTCCAATCACTGTCACCCCCATCCAATCACTGTCACCCCCATCCAATCACTGTCACCCCCATCCAATCACTGTCACCCGCACATCCAATCACTGTCACCCCCCATCCAATCACTGTCACCTCCATCCAATCACTGTCACTCCCCATCCAATCACTGTCACCCCCATCCAATCACTGTCACCCCCTTCCAATCACTGTCACCTCCATCCAATCACTGTCACCCCCATCCAATCACTGTCACTCCCCATCCAATCACTGTCACCCCCATCCAATCACTGTCACCCCCTTCCAATCACTGTCACCCCCATCCAATCACTGTCACCCGCACATCCAATCACTGTCACCCGCACATCCAATCACTGTCACCTCCATCCAATCACTGTCACCCGCATCCAATCACTGTCACCCGCACATCCAATCACTGTCACCCCCATCCAATCACTGTCACCCTCTTCCAATCACTGTCACCCCCATCCAATCACTGTCACCCTCTTCCAATCACTGTCACCCGCATCCAATCACTGTCACCCCTATCCAATCACTGTCACCCCTATCCAATCACTGTCACCCCCGTCCAATCACTGTCACCCCCTTCCAATCACTGTCACCTCCTTCCAATCACTGTCACCCCCATCCAATCACTGTCACTCCCCATCCAATCACTGTCACCCCCATCCAATCACTGTCACCCCCTTCCAATCACTGTCACTCCCCATCCAATCACTGTCACCCCTATCCAATCACTGTCACCCCCTTCCAATCACTGTCACCCCCATCCAATCACTGTCACCCGCATCCAATCACTGTCACCCCCTTCCAATCACTGTCACCCCCATCCAATCACTGTCACCCTCATCCAATCACTGTCACCTCCATCCAATCCCTGTCACCCTCATCCAATCACTGTCACCCCCTTCCAATCACTGTCACCCCCATCCAATCACTGTCACCCCCTTCCAATCACTGTCACCCCCTTCCAATCACTGTCACCCCCATCCAATCACTGTCACCCCCATCCAATCACTGTCACCCCCATCCAATCACTGTCACTCCCCATCCAATCACTGTCACCCCCATCCAATCACTGTCACCCCCTTCCAATCACTGTCACTCCCCATCCAATCACTGTCACCCCCTTCCAATCACTGTCACCCCCTTCCAATCACTGTCACCCCCATCCAATCACTGTCACCCCCATCCAATCACTGTCACCCCCTTCCAATCACTGTCACCCCCTTCCAATCACTGTCACTCCCCATCCAATCACTGTCACCCCCTTCCAATCACTGTCACCCCCTTCCAATCACTGTCACTCCCCATCCAATCACTGTCACCCCCTTCCAATCACTGTCACCCCCTTCCAATCACTGTCACCCCCATCCAATCACTGTCACCCCCATCCAATCACTGTCACCCCCTTCCAATCACTGTCACCTCCTTCCAATCACTGTCACCCCCATCCAATCACTGTCACTCCCCATCCAATCACTGTCACCCCCTTCCAATCACTGTCACCTCCATCCAATCACTGTCACCCCCATCCAATCACTGTCACCCCCATCCAATCACTGTCACCCCCATCCAATCACTGTCACCCCCTTCCAATCACTGTCACCCCCTTCCAATCACTGTCACCCGCATCCAATCACTGTCACCCGCATCCAATCACTGTCACTCCCCATCCAATCACTGTCACCCCCATCCAATCACTGTCACCCCCTTCCAATCACTGTCACCTCCTTCCAATCACTGTCACCCCCATCCAATCACTGTCACTCCCCATCCAATCACTGTCACCCCCTTCCAATCACTGTCACCTCCATCCAATCACTGTCACCCCCATCCAATCACTGTCACCCCCATCCAATCACTGTCACCCCCATCCAATCACTGTCACCCCCTTCCAATCACTGTCACCCCCTTCCAATCACTGTCACCCGCATCCAATCACTGTCACCCGCATCCAATCACTGTCACTCCCCATCCAATCACTGTCACCCCCATCCAATCACTGTCACTCCCCATCCAATCACTGTCACCCCCTTCCAATCACTGTCACCCCCATCCAATCACTGTCACCTCCATCCAATCACTGTCACCTCCATCCAATCACTGTCACCCGCATCCAATCACTGTCACCCGCATCCAATCACTGTCACCCGCATCCAATCACTGTCACCCGCATCCAATCACTGTCACCTCCTTCCAATCACTGTCACCTCCATCCAATCACTGTCACCCCCCATCCAATCACTGTCACCCCCTTCCAATCACTGTCACCCCCATCCAATCACTGTCACCCCCTTCCAATCACTGTCACCCCCATCCAATCACTGTCACCCCCTTCCAATCACTGTCACCCCGCATCCAATCACTGTCACCCCCATCCAATCACTGTCACCCCCTTCCAATCACTGTCACCCCGCATCCAATCACTGTCACCCCCTTCCAATCACTGTCACCCCGCATCCAATCACTGTCACCCCCTTCCAATCACTGTCACCCCCTTCCAATCACTGTCACCTCCATCCAATCACTGTCACCCCCCATCCAATCACTGTCACCCCCATCCAATCACTGTCACCCCCTTCCAATCACTGTCACCCCCATCCAATCACTGTCACCCGCACATCCAATCACTGTCACTCCCCATCCAATCACTGTCACCCCCATCCAATCACTGTCACTCCCCATCCAATCACTGTCACCCCCTTCCAATCACTGTCACCCCTATCCAATCACTGTCACCCCCATCCAATCACTGTCACCCCCTTCCAATCACTGTCACCCCCATCCAATCACTGTCACCCGCACATCCAATCACTGTCACCTCCATCCAATCACTGTCACCCCCATCCAATCACTGTCACTCCTCATCCAATCACTGTCACCCCCTTCCAATCACTGTCACCCCCTTCCAATCACTGTCACTCCCCATCCAATCACTGTCACCCCCTTCCAATCACTGTCACCCCCATCCAATCACTGTCACCTCCTTCCAATCACTGTCACCCCCATCCAATCACTGTCACCCGCACATCCAATCACTGTCACCCCCTTCCAATCACTGTCACCCCCTTCCAATCACTGTCACCCCCCATCCAATCACTGTCACCCCCTTCCAATCACTGTCACCCCCATCCAATCACTGTCACCCGCACATCCAATCACTGTCACCCGCACATCCAATCACTGTCACCTCCATCCAATCACTGTCACCCGCATCCAATCACTGTCACCCGCACATCCAATCACTGTCACCCCCATCCAATCACTGTCACCCTCTTCCAATCACTGTCACCCGCATCCAATCACTGTCACCCCCATCCAATCACTGTCACCCGCATCCAATCACTGTCACCCCCATCCAATCACTGTCACCCCCTTCCAATCACTGTCACCCGCATCCAATCACTGTCACCCGCATCCAATCACTGTCACCCCCTTCCAATCACTGTCACCCCCTTCCAGTCACTGTCACCCCCATCCAATCACTGTCACCCTCTTCCAATCACTGTCACCCGCATCCAATCACTGTCACCCCCTTCCAATCACTGTCACCCCCTTCCAGTCACTGTCACCCCCTTCCAATCACTGTCACCCCGCATCCAATCACTGTCACCCCCCATCCAATCACTGTCACCCCCTTCCAATCACTGTCACCCCCATCCAATCACTGTCACCCCCATCCAATCACTGTCACCCCCATCCAATCACTGTCACCCCCTTCCAATCACTGTCACCTCCATCCAATCACTGTCACCCCCATCCAATCACTGTCACCTCCATCCAATCACTGTCACCCCCCATCCAATCACTGTCACCCCCTTCCAATCACTGTCACCTACTTCCAATCACTAAATCTGGCCATACATGGGTAGAAAATCAGCAGTTCCCTCCATGTATGGGCAGGCTGCATGTATGGAAGTCAGTCTCTCCATCGGAGGGATTCTCCGTCCACATGGAGTGTGCAGACGGGGAATCGATTCATTTTTATGCATTTCCAGCTTAACTCCGCCCCCTTCACCCCCCGTGACATTTCCAAGGTGCACCCCCCCCCCCCAACAATGTCACCATCAAGGTACCAATTCACTACCTTATCTCTCATCTGGACCCGGGGGCCCCAAACTTTCCAGTATGAGGGGCCACATTGTATAGTATACAAATATTTGCAGTCCAAAATGAAAAACAGTTTTTATAGTCCCCCCTTCCATCAGAATCCACATCAGATTCCCCCCTTACATCAGGGTCCCTATCAGCATCACTAGCCCCAGGGTCCCCATCACAGTAACCCTTACCTCGGGGTCCCCAACACAGTGCTCCCTTATATCAGAGTCCCCTCTTATATCAGGGGGGCCCCTTTAGCGTTCCTCCTTACATTAGGGTCCCTATCAGAGTCCCCCCTTACATTAGGGTCCCTATCAGAGTCCCCCCATACATTAGGGTCCCTATCAGAGTTCCCACTTATATTAGGGTCCCTATCAGAGTTCCCACTTATATTAGGGTCCCTATCAGAGTCCCCACTTATATTAGGGTCCCTATCAGAGTCCCCACTTATATTAGGGTCCCTATCAGAGTCCCCACTTATATTAGGGTCCCTATTAGAGTCCCCCCTTACATTAGGGTCCCTATCAGAGTCCCCCCTTACATTAGGGTCCCTATCAGAGTCCCCCCTTACATTAGGGTCCCTATCAGAGTCCCCCCTTACATTAGGGTCCCTATCAGAGTTCCCCCTTACATTAGGGTCCCTATCAGAGTCCCCCCTTACATTAGGGTCCCTATTAGAGTCCCCCCTTACATTAGGGTCCCTATCAGAGTCCCCCCTTACATTAGGGTCCCTATCAGAGTTCCCCCTTACATTAGGGTCACTATCAGAGTTTCCCCTTACATTAGGGTCCCTATCAGAGTTCTCCCTTACATTAGGGTCCCTATCAGAGTCCCCCCTTACATTAGGGTCCCTATCAGAGTTCCTCCTTACATTAGGGTCCCTATCAGAGTCCCCCCTTACATTAGGGGCCCTATCAGAGTTCCCCCTTACATTAGGGGCCCTATCAGAGTCCCCATCAGAGTTCCTCCTTACATTAGGGTCCCTATCAGAATTCCCCCTTACATTAGGGTCCCTATCAGAGTCCCCCCTTACATTAGGGTCCCTATTAGAGTCCCCCCTTACATTAGGGTCCCTATCAGAGTCCCCCCTTACATTAGGGTCCCTATCAGAGTTCCCCCTTACATTAGGGTCACTATCAGAGTTTCCCCTTACATTAGGGTCCCTATCAGAGTTCTCCCTTACATTAGGGTCCCTATCAGAGTCCCCCCTTACATTAGGGTCCCTATCAGAGTTCCTCCTTACATTAGGGTCCCTATCAGAGTCCCCCCTTACATTAGGGTCCCTATCAGAGTTCCCACTTATATTAGGGTCCCTATCAGAGTTCCCACTTATATTAGGGTCCCTATCAGAGTCCCCCCTTACATTAGGGTCCCTATCAGAGTTCCTCCTTACATTAGGGTCCCTACCAGAGTTCCCCCTTACATTAGGGGCCCTATCAGAGTTCCCCCTTACATTAGGGGCCCTATCAGAGTCCCCATCAGAGTTCCTCCTTACATTAGGGTCCCTATCAGAATTCCCCCTTACATTAGGGTCCCTATCAGAGTCCATCCATAAATCAGGGTCCTCATCAGCATTTCCCTTTATTCCCCATTTTTTCTCATCATAGTCCGCCCTTACATTAGAGTCCCCATCAGGGCCCCCTATTTACATCAGGGTTTCCATCAGAGTCCTCCATTAAATGAGGGTCCCTATGAGAGTCCCCCCTTACATTGGGGTCAGAGCAGATCTGTACAGGGGAGGTTGTTAGCGCCCCCAGCAGGCAATCACAGCGATGATGACAAATTGGTAACTTGCGCTGATTATTATTATTACTCTGATACAGAACAATAATAAATCCCGTATAATAATAATAATAATAATAATAATAATAATAATAATAATAATAATAATAAGGATGACTCAGCAGACTTTTGATAAATGTTGGGATATTTTCCCTTCTATGGAGTAGAATCAGAGAATTCCTGAGTCACGTCAGCACCGCGTTGTGCGGATTCAGCCCGGATCAGCCATGAATTCCTCCATTAATCAGCGATCCTCCTGATCCCATCCCCCCCCCCCTAAAAACTTTTAGCAGATAATCAGGTTTGTGGCGTAGTTCGCTGTGACGTCCCCATTGTGTATTGTGAAAGGCGACCCAAATATATGAAATGAGGGAATTGTGAGAGATTAGGGGGTCCGCGCTCTGCGTTCCCGATGGATTATCCCACATGTGAGACGACTAATCCATAATTCTACCATGTATTCCCCCTCTGTGATTGTGTGAGCCCAGAGTCACAGCTATACACTGATAATAGGAACAAATAACATATTAATAGTAATACAAATAATATTAATACTAATGAATAAATAAAAGTAATTCATTAAAGAAATAATAATACTAAAATGATAAAATAAACAAACACAATAGTAAACATCATAATAGTAATAAAAATAATTAAATAAATAAATAATAATGCTGCATAAAAAAATACTGTGTGTGTGTATGTGTGTGTATATCTATATATATACACACACACAGTATCTGAGAAAAGTAACTACAGAATCTAAAAGAAAAACCAACAATCACTCATTACCCACAAGGAATATATTTAAAATCATTGTAATTAGAATGCGTGAATTATATAGAGAAGGGATATTAAGTGCATAAATGGTCAAACCCACCAGTACAAGGCCGATGGATCCAACCAACCACAGCACTCATCCTTATGGGCACAAATAGAGTGTATAAAAAACGACACTCCGCCATCTTGTGGAATTGAAGGGATGGCCGAGTGTCGTTTTTTTATAAAAAAAATGGGAAGTACTCGGAATGGTCAGGGGTGGGTAGTGGGGTCCCCCAGGGTTCTGTGCTGGGACCAATCCTATTTAATTTGTTCATAAACGACCTGGAGGATGGGATAAACAGTTCAATCTCTGTATTTGCAGACGATACTAAGCTAAGCAGGGCAATAACTTCTCCGCAGGATGTGGAAACCTTGCAAAAAGACCTGAACAAATGAATGGGGGAGGGGCGACTACATGGCAAATGAGGTTCAATGTAGAAAAATGTAAAATAATGTATTTGGGTGGTAAAAATCTGAAGTCAATCTATAGACTGGGGGGAGAACCTCTGGGGGGATCTAGGATGGAGAAGGACCTGGGGGTCCTAGTAGATGATAGGCTCAGCAATGACATGCAATGCCAAGCTGCTGCTAACAAAGCAAACAGAATATTGGCATTAAAAAGGGGATCAACTCCAGAGATAAAACGATAATTCTCCCGCTCTACAAGACTCTGGTCCGGCCGCACCTGGAGTATGCTGTCCAGTTCTGGGCACCAGTCCTCAGGAAGGATGTACTGGAAATGGAGCGACTACAAAGAAGGGCAACAAAGCTAATAAAGGGTCTGGAGGATCTTAGTTATGAGGAAAGGTTGTGAGCTCTGAACTTATTCTCTCTGGAGAAGAGACGCTTGAGAGGGGATATGATTTCATTGTATAAATACCGGACTGGTGACCCCCCAATATATAAATACCGGACTGGTGACCCCACAATATACAAATACCGGACTGGTGACCCCACAATATACAAATACCGGACTGGTGACCCCACAATATATAAATACCGGACTGGTGACCCCACAATATATAAATACCGGACTGGTGACCCCACAATATATAAATACCAGACTGGTGACCCCACAATATACAAATACCGGACTGGTGACCCCACAATATATAAATACCGGACTGGTGACCCCACAATATATAAATACCGGACTGGTAACCCCACAATATATAAATACCGGACTGGTGACCCCACAATATACAAATACCGGACTGGTGACCCCACAATATACAAATACCGGACTGGTGACCCCACAATATACAAATACCGGACTGGTGACCCCACAATATATAAATACCGGACTGGTGACCCCACAATATATAAATACCGGACTGGTGACCCCACAATATATAAATACCGGACTGGTGACCCCACAATGTATAAATACCGGACTGGTGACCCCACAATGTATAAATACCGGACTGGTGACCCCACAATAGGGATAAAACTTTTTTGCAGAAGAGAGTTTAATAAGACTCGTGGCCACTCATTACAATTAGAAGAAAAGAGGTTTAACCTTAAACTATGTAGAGGGTTCTTTACTGTAAGAGCGGCAAGGATGTGGAATTCCCTTCCACAGGCGGTGGTCTCAGCGGGGAGCATTGATAGCTTCAATAAACTATTAGATAATCACCTGAATGACCGCAACATACAGGGATATATAATGTAATACTGACACATAATCACACACATAGGCTGGACTGGATGGACTTGTGTCTTTTTTCACCCTCACCTACTATGTAACTATGTACCCAGAAGGGTCAGAGGTGAGTAGGCGGGACTTTATGTGCCACTGAGAAATCACAGATAGAAGACAAAATGACACGTCTTTAAGTTTCTGAATACTTAAAATGAAATATTACACAGTAAGTAATAAAAACGGTTATCTATGGAATTGGCTGACATAAGTTGCTGTCATAGACATTGATCTGAACTCATTTTCTACCATTTTATGTTGTGGAATTTTGTTATTTTGCTTGTGTTTTTTTATGTAACAACAAAATGTGTGCATAACATACCAGTTCATTATGAATTACTTACCTGAGATCGAAGCCCCCGAAGCCCCCGAAGCGCCCCTCGTTCACGCCCTTCGTTGGCGCCATGATACCGGGATATCAGAAAATGGGGGGTATTCCTGCGCTATCGTACGGTGGGGAAAGGGAGATAGGAGAGAAAAGATAACAATGTTTCTGTAATAAGGAAAAGCAGCCTACACCGGGTACAGCCTACACCGGGTACAGCCTACACCGGGTACAGCCTACACCGGGTACAGCCTACACCAGGTACAGCCTACACCGGGTACAGCCTACCCCGGGTACAGCCCCTGGCTAAAGTTAGATAGGTAAGAGTGTGTTGTGCTAATCCTTTCAATATATGTAAAAAATCAGATGACTTTATATGTGAGAAGACAGTGATGAGGAGTGTCTGTAAGGTGCAGGAATATCACAATAAACCATAATATGAATACCTAAATGTGGCTCCGCAATGCAGATCACCTGATCATTTCCCCTCCATCAGAGAGTGACTATAACTGTGTATAAATCATAAAGATATAATCATAAAAAATACTTCATATAAAATGTCTGGAAGTGATAGCCAGATATATACTAAACAAAATATATATAAAAATATAAAAACGTGACTAGTGCTTATAGAAGTAAAAGTGGTGCTCACACCCTTATACACAAATATATAAAAATGACAGCCAGCTCTAAGGCTGGATTCACACCTATGCATGTTGCTTTTGAGCGTTTTTGGAGGGTTTTTTTTCATGCTTGCCACGTTTTTGAGCAGCGTTTTTGCTGCCGTTTTTTTTTTTTTGTTTTTTTTTTACAGTCTTAAAAAGAAATAAAAAAAAAAAAAAAACGGCAAAAACGCATCGAAAACGCAACAAAAACGCATCAAAACGCTGCAAAAACGGTGCACTTGCGTTTTTGATGCTTGTCCATTGAATTCTATTACATGCAAAACGCTGCATTTTGCATGAAAAAAAGTCCCTGACCCTTTCCAAAAATGCAGAGAAACAAAAAGGCATTGATGTGAACATGTTCTATAGGAACCCATGTTAAAAAATTCCCGTGCATTTCTGCAAAATGCAAAATGCATCAAAAAACGCGCTAGTGTGAATGGAGCCTAAAGGTATACCAGTCTCTGGCTGGACTAATATGCACCTGGTATAACTCAACACACAGCCAGGTGTATATATACAACGTGAATGGAGCTCATATAACATAACAGATAGTGACGCTCTCAATGGAGCCGAGTGATATAAAGTCCACTAATAGATGTGCAAAAAACAGTGCTTCACTTAAAAATAGCGCTCCACTTAGAAAACAGCGCTCCACTTAAAAAACAGCGATCCACTTAAAAAACAGCGATCCACTTAAAAAACAGCGCTCCACTTAAAAAACAGCGATCCACTTAAAAAACAGCGATCCACTTAAAAAACAGTGCTCCACTTAAAAAACAGTGCTCCACTTAAAAAACAGCGCTCCACTTAAAAAACAGTGCTCCACTTAAAAAACAGCGCTCCACTTAGAAAATAATCTATTCAAAGTCCAAAAAATTGTATATGCAAGTGATCCACTTGGTGCCAAATAAACGTGACAATAGTGATTGTTCTCTCTTCATGTAGCACGGCACGCACTGGTGGGCAGTGGCCCCCCACCTGAGGGTAATGGGGTACTCACATTTAGCCACTTTTAGGCGTGGCAGTCTTTAGTTGTTAAAACCATGGAATCAACCAGCAGTGGGGGCGGTAATAATACAATCCTACCCTGGCTTGTCTCTTCAAGCAGTGTCCCGGGGGCACCGAGATGAACCAGAAAGGAAGATCCCACAATAGTGTCATATTGTTTGGTAAACGTTCAGATTTTATTAAGACACACATGTACTCAGACTAAAAACCATAATACTGGGCGGAGATCCGACGAGCTCGTGATACAAATCAAACATAGAGTGCCTGTCCCGTCCATGATACCGGGAATCGCTGCTCCGGCGCATGCGCCGTACACATCGGTACAGTCTTTTTTGCAAATGTCTCCTAAACCGTGTAAGTTAAGGAGATATTGCAAGCACCTAGAGGTGAACCTTAATCTAGGCTTACCTGTAGGTGAAAGTTGTCCCAGAGGGTTTACAGCCACTTTAAGATTTGTTTTACCCTCAGGGGGGGGGAAGGGGTCCGGGTATTTGGAGACTTTTCCCCAGTTGGGAGTCTCCTTGTGTATGGTAACATATGAATATACGATGACCTTCCAGTAGAAAGATATCACTTGGGTACAGAGAGTCATTTAGTGATTCTGGGTGTGGATCCTGAGAAAGCGAGTCCCTTGTGAAATGCGTCAGTCCTGAATGTCAGAACAAAATATTACAGAGCACAAAAAAGACATTTATCTCATGCAGGGCTATTTAAAACACCTGAACATTTTCAAAAAACATTATCAAAAAATATGGGGATTTGGTCCCTCTATATTGCTATACGGTGCTTAAACCCACTTACTGCAACAAAGTGCCCCATGATTGGTGGGTCCTACACTATCCATAGACTGGGAGATCCTCCTCCTCTGAACCATGAGAGACATATACTCCTCTATACACTCCTCTATATGGGGGACATACACTCCTCTATACACTCCTCTATATGGGAGACATACACTCCTCTATATACTCCTCTATACACTCCTCTATATGGGAGACATACACTCCTCTATATACTCCTCTATATACTCCTCTATATGGGAGACATACACTCCTCTATACACTCCTCTATATACTCCTCTATACACTCCTCTATATACTCCTCTATACACTCCTCTATATGGGAGACATACACTCCTCTATATACTCCTCTATATGGGAGACATACACTCCTCTATACACTCCTCTATATACTCCTCTATACACTCCTCTATATGGGAGATATACACTCCTCTATACACTCCTCTATATGGGAGACATACACTCCTCTATATACTCCTCTATATACTCCTCTATATACTCCTCTATACACTCCTCTATATGGGAGATATACACTCCTCTATACACTCCTCTATATAGGGGACATACACTCCTCTATATGGGAGACATACACTCCTCTATATACTCCTCTATATACTCCTCTATATGGGAGACATACACTCCTCTATATGGGATACATACACTCCTCTATACACTCCTCTATACACTCCTCTATATGGGAGACATACACTCCTCTATACACTCCTCTATATACTCCTCTATATGGGAGACATACACTCCTCTATATGGGATACATACACTCCTCTATACACTCCTCTATACACTCCTCTATATGGGAGACATACACTCCTCTATATGGGAGACATACACTCCTCTATATGGGTGATATATACTCCTCTATACACTCCTCTATATGGGAGACATACACTCCTCTGTATGGGAGACATACACTCCTCTATATGGGAGATATACACTCCTCTATACACTCCTCTATATGGGAGACATACACTCCTCTATATACTCCTCTATATGGGAGATATACACTCCTCTATATACTCCTCTATATGGGAGACATACACTCCTCTATATGGGGGATATACACTCCTCTATACACTCCTCTATATGGGAGATATACACTCCTCTATATACTCCTCTATATGGGAGACATACACTCCTCTATATGGGGGATATACACTCCTCTATATGGGAGACATACACTCCTCTATATGGGGGATATACACTCCTCTATATGGGAGATATACACTCCTCTATACACTCCTCTATATACTCCTCTATATGGGATACATACACTCCTCTATACACTCCTCTATATACTCCTCTATATGGGATACATACACTCCTCTATATACTCCTCTATATGGGAGACATACACTCCTCTATACACTCCTCTATATACTCCTCTATATGGGAGACATACACTCCTCTATATACTCCTCTATATGGGATACATACACTCCTCTATACACTCCTCTATATACTCCTCTATATGAGAGACATACACTCCTCTATATGGGATACATACACTCCTCTATACACTCCTCTATATGGGAGACATACACTCCTCTATACACTCCTCTATACACTCCTCTATATGGGAGACATACACTCCTCTATACACTCCTCTATATGGGAGACATACACTCCTCTATACACTCCTCTATACACTCCTCTATATGGGAGACATACACTCCTCTATATGGGAGACATACACTCCTCTATATACTCCTCTATATGGGAGATATACACTCCTCTATATACTCCTCTATATGGGAGACATACACTCCTCTATATGGGGGATATACACTCCTCTATACACTCCTCTATATGGGAGATATACACTCCTCTATATACTCCTCTATATGGGAGACATATACTCCTCTATATGGGGGATATACACTCCTCTATATGGGAGACATACACTCCTCTATATGGGAGACATACACTCCTCTATACACTCCTCTATATGGGATACATACACTCCTCTATACACCTCTATATGGGATACATACACTCCTCTATATACTCCTCTATATGGGAGACATACACTCCTCTATACACTCCTCTATATACTCCTCTATATGGGAGATATACACTCCTCTATATACTCCTCTATATGGGAGACATACACTCCTCTATACACTCCTCTATACACTCCTCTATATGGGAGACATACACTCCTCTATACACTCCTCTATATGGGAGACATACACTCCTCTATACACTCCTCTATATGGGAGACATACACTCCTCTATACACTCCTCTATATGGGGGACATACACTCCTCTATACACTCCTCTATATGGGAGACATACACTCCTCTATATACTCCTCTATATGGGAGATATACACTCCTCTATATACTCCTCTATATGGGAGACATACACTCCTCTATATGGGGGATATACACTCCTCTATACACTCCTCTATATGGGAGATATACACTCCTCTATATACTCCTCTATATGGGAGACATACACTCCTCTATATGGGGGATATACACTCCTCTATACACTCCTCTATATGGGAGACATACACTCCTCTATATGGGGGATATACACTCCTCTATATGGGAGATATACACTCCTCTATACACTCCTCTATATGGGAGACATAAACTCCTCTATTCACTCCTCTATATACTCCTCTATACACTCCTCTATATACTCCTCTATACACTCCTCTATATGGGAGACATACACTCCTCTATATACTCCTCTATACACTCCTTTATATGGGAGACATACACTCCTCTATATGGGAGACATACACTCCTCTATATACTCCTCTATACACTCCTTTATATGGGAGACATACACTCCTCTATATACTCCTCTATACACTCCTTTATATGGGAGACATACACTCCTCTATATACTCCTCTATACACTCCTTTATATGGGAGACATACACTCCTCTATATACTCCTCTATATGCGAGACATACACTCCTCTATATACTCCTCTATATGCGAGACATACACTCCTCTATATACTCCTCTATATGGGATACATACACTCCTCTATATACTCCTCTATATGGGATACATACACTCCTCTATACACTCCTCTATATGGGAGACATACACTCCTCTATACACTCCTCTATATGGGAGACATACACTCCTCTATACACTCCTCTATATGGGAGACATACACTCCTCTATATGGGTGATATATACTCCTCTATACACTCCTCTATATGGGAGACATAAACTCCTCTATATGGGAGACATACACTCCTCTATACACTCCTCTATATGGGAGACATACACTCCTCTATACACTCCTCTATATGGGAGACATACACTCCTCTATACACTCCTCTATATGGGAGACATACACTCCTCTATACACTCCTCTATATGGGAGACATAAACTCCTCTATATGGGAGACATACACTCCTCTATATGGGAGATATACACTCCTCTATACACTCCTCTATATGGGAGACATACACTCCTCTATATACTCCTCTATATGGGAGATATACACTCCTCTATATACTCCTCTATATGGGAGACATACACTCCTCTATATGGGGGATATACACTCCTCTATACACTCCTCTATATGGGAGATATACACTCCTCTATATACTCCTCTATATGGGAGACATACACTCCTCTATATGGGGGATATACACTCCTCTATACACTCCTCTATATGGGAGACATACACTCCTCTATATGGGGGATATACACTCCTCTATATGGGAGATATACACTCCTCTATACACTCCTCTATATGGGAGACATAAACTCCTCTATACACTCCTCTATATACTCCTCTATACACTCCTCTATATACTCCTCTATACACTCCTCTATATGGGAGACATACACTCCTCTATACACTCCTCTATATACTCCTCTATACACTCCTTTATATGGGAGACATACACTCCTCTATATGGGAGACATACACTCCTCTATATACTCCTCTATACACTCCTTTATATGGGAGACATACACTCCTCTATATACTCCTCTATACACTCCTTTATATGGGAGACATACACTCCTCTATATACTCCTCTATATGCGAGACATACACTCCTCTATATACTCCTCTATATGGGATACATACACTCCTCTATATACTCCTCTATATGGGAGACATACACTCCTCTATACACTCCTCTATATGGGAGACATACACTCCTCTATACACTCCTCTATATGGGAGACATACACTCCTCTATACACTCCTCTATATGGGAGACATACACTCCTCTATACACTCCTCTATATGGGAGACATACACTCCTCTATACACTCCTCTATATGGGAGACATACACTCCTCTATATGGGTGATATATACTCCTCTATACACTCCTCTATATGGGAGACATACACTCCTCTATATGGGAGACATACACTCCTCTATATACTCCTCTATACACTCCTTTATATGGGAGACATACACTCCTCTATATGGGAGATATACACTCCTCTATACACTCCTCTATATGGGAGACATACACTCCTCTATACACTCCTCTATATGGGAGACATACACTCCTCTATACACTCCTCTATATGGGAGACATACACTCCTCTATATACTCCTCTATATGGGAGATATACACTCCTCTATATACTCCTCTATATGGGAGACATACACTCCTCTATATGGGGGATATACACTCCTCTATACACTCCTCTATATGGGAGATATACACTCCTCTATATACTCCTCTATATGGGAGACATACACTCCTCTATATGGGGGATATACACTCCTCTATACACTCCTCTATATGGGAGACATACACTCCTCTATATACTCCTCTATACACTCCTCTATACACTCCTCTATATGGGGGATATACACTCCTCTATATGGGGGATATACACTCCTCTATATGGGGGATATACACTCCTCTATACACTCCTCTATATGGGAGATATACACTCCTCTATACACTCCTCTATATAGGGGACATACACTCCTCTATATGGGAGACATACACTCCTCTATATACTCCTCTATATGGGATACATACACTCCTCTATACACTCCTCTATATACTCCTCTATATGGGATACATACACTCCTCTATATACTCCTCTATATGGGAGACATACACTCCTCTATACACTCCTCTATATACTCCTCTATATGGGAGACATACACTCCTCTATATGGGATACATACACTCCTCTATACACTCCTCTATACACTCCTCTATATGGGAGACATACACTCCTCTATACACTCCTCTATATGGGAGACATACACTCCTCTATATGGGTGATATATACTCCTCTATACACTCCTCTATATGGGAGACATACACTCCTCTGTATGGGAGACATACACTCCTCTATATGGGAGATATACACTCCTCTATACACTCCTCTATATGGGAGACATACACTCCTCTATATACTCCTCTATATGGGAGATATACACTCCTCTATATACTCCTCTATATGGGAGACATACACTCCTCTATATGGGGGATATACACTCCTCTATATGGGAGATATACACTCCTCTATACACTCCTCTATATGGGATACATACACTCCTCTATACACTCCTCTATATACTCCTCTATATGGGATACATACACTCCTCTATATACTCCTCTATATGGGAGACATACACTCCTCTATACACTCCTCTATATACTCCTCTATATGGGAGACATACACTCCTCTATATACTCCTCTATATGGGATACATACACTCCTCTATACACTCCTCTATATATTCCTCTATATGAGAGACATACACTCCTCTATATGGGATACATACACTCCTCTATACACTCCTCTATATGGGAGACATACACTCCTCTATACACTCCTCTATACACTCCTCTATATGGGAGACATACACTCCTCTATACACTCCTCTATATGGGAGACATACACTCCTCTATATACTCCTCTATATGGGAGATATACACTCCTCTATATACTCCTCTATATGGGAGACATACACTCCTCTATATGGGGGATATATACTCCTCTATACACTCCTCTATATGGGAGATATACACTCCTCTATATACTCCTCTATATGGGAGACATATACTCCTCTATATGGGGGATATACACTCCTCTATATGGGAGACATACACTCCTCTATATGGGAGACATACACTCCTCTATACACTCCTCTATATACTCCTCTATATGGTATACATACACTCCTCTATATACTCCTCTATATGGGATACATACACTCCTCTATATACTCCTCTATATGGGAGACATACACTCCTCTATACACTCCTCTATATACTCCTCTATATGGGAGACATACACTCCTCTATATACTCCTCTATATGGGATACATACACTCCTCTATACACTCCTCTATATACTCCTCTATATGGGATACATACACTCCTCTATACACTCCTCTATATGGGAGACATACACTCCTCTATACACTCCTCTATACACTCCTCTATATGGGAGACATACACTCCTCTATACACTCCTCTATATGGGAGACATACACTCCTCTATACACTCCTCTATATGGGAGACATACACTCCTCTATACACTCCTCTATATGGGAGACATACACTCCTCTATATGGGAGACATACACTCCTCTATATGGGAGATATACACTCCTCTATATGGGAGACATACACTCCTCTATATGGGAGATATACACTCCTCTATACACTCCTCTATATGGGAGACATACACTCCTCTATATACTCCTCTATATGGGAGATATACACTCCTCTATATACTCCTCTATATGGGAGACATACACTCCTCTATATGGGGGATATACACTCCTCTATACACTCCTCTATATGGGAGATATACACTCCTCTATATACTCCTCTATATGGGAGACATACACTCCTCTATATGGGGGATATACACTCCTCTATACACTCCTCTATATGGGAGACATACACTCCTCTATATGGGGGATATACACTCCTCTATATGGGAGATATACACTCCTCTATACACTCCTCTATATGGGAGACATAAACTCCTCTATTCACTCCTCTATATACTCCTCTATACACTCCTCTATATACTCCTCTATACACTCCTCTATATGGGAGACATACACTCCTCTATACACTCCTCTATATACTCCTCTATACACTCCTTTATATGGGAGACATACACTCCTCTATATGGGAGACATACACTCCTCTATATACTCCTCTATACACTCCTTTATATGGGAGACATACACTCCTCTATATACTCCTCTATACACTCCTTTATATGGGAGACATACACTCCTCTATATACTCCTCTATACACTCCTTTATATGGGAGACATACACTCCTCTATATACTCCTCTATATGCGAGACATACACTCCTCTATATACTCCTCTATATGCGAGACATACACTCCTCTATATACTCCTCTATATGGGATACATACACTCCTCTATATACTCCTCTATATGGGATACATACACTCCTCTATACACTCCTCTATATGGGAGACATACACTCCTCTATACACTCCTCTATATGGGAGACATACACTCCTCTATACACTCCTCTATATGGGAGACATACACTCCTCTATATGGGTGATATATACTCCTCTATACACTCCTCTATATGGGAGACATAAACTCCTCTATATGGGAGACATACACTCCTCTATACACTCCTCTATATGGGAGACATACACTCCTCTATACACTCCTCTATATGGGAGACATACACTCCTCTATACACTCCTCTATATGGGAGACATACACTCCTCTATACACTCCTCTATATGGGAGACATACACTCCTCTATACACTCCTCTATATGGGAGACATACACTCCTCTATATGGGTGATATATACTCCTCTATACACTCCTCTATATGGGAGACATAAACTCCTCTATATGGGAGACATACACTCCTCTATATGGGAGATATACACTCCTCTATACACTCCTCTATATGGGAGACATACACTCCTCTATATACTCCTCTATATGGGAGATATACACTCCTCTATATACTCCTCTATATGGGAGACATACACTCCTCTATATGGGGGATATACACTCCTCTATACACTCCTCTATATGGGAGATATACACTCCTCTATATACTCCTCTATATGGGAGACATACACTCCTCTATATGGGGGATATACACTCCTCTATACACTCCTCTATATGGGAGACATACACTCCTCTATATGGGGGATATACACTCCTCTATATGGGAGATATACACTCCTCTATATGGGAGACATAAACTCCTCTATACACTCCTCTATATACTCCTCTATACACTCCTCTATATACTCCTCTATACACTCCTCTATATGGGAGACATACACTCCTCTATACACTCCTCTATATACTCCTCTATACACTCCTTTATATGGGAGACATACACTCCTCTATATGGGAGACATACACTCCTCTATATACTCCTCTATACACTCCTTTATATGGGAGACATACACTCCTCTATATACTCCTCTATACACTCCTTTATATGGGAGACATACACTCCTCTATATACTCCTCTATATGCGAGACATACACTCCTCTATATACTCCTCTATATGGGATACATACACTCCTCTATATACTCCTCTATATGGGAGACATACACTCCTCTATACACTCCTCTATATGGGAGACATACACTCCTCTATACACTCCTCTATACACTCCTCTATATGGGAGACATACACTCCTCTATACACTCCTCTATATGGGAGACATACACTCCTCTATACACTCCTCTATATGGGAGACATACACTCCTCTATACACTCCTCTATATGGGAGACATACACTCCTCTATATGGGTGATATATACTCCTCTATACACTCCTCTATATGGGAGACATACACTCCTCTATATGGGAGACATACACTCCTCTATATGGGAGATATACACTCCTCTATACACTCCTCTATATGGGAGACATACACTCCTCTATACACTCCTCTATATGGGAGACATACACTCCTCTATATACTCCTCTATATGGGAGATATACACTCCTCTATATACTCCTCTATATGGGAGACATACACTCCTCTATATGGGGGATATACACTCCTCTATACACTCCTCTATATGGGAGATATACACTCCTCTATATACTCCTCTATATGGGAGACATACACTCCTCTATATGGGGGATATACACTCCTCTATACACTCCTCTATATGGGAGACATACACTCCTCTATATACTCCTCTATACACTCCTCTATACAGTCCTCTATATGGGGGATATACACTCCTCTATATGGGGGATATACACTCCTCTATATGGGAGATATACACTCCTCTATACACTCCTCTATATGGGAGACATACACTCCTCTATATGGGGGATATACACTCCTCTATATGGGAGATATACACTCCTCTATATACTCCTCTATACACTCCTCTATATGGGAGACATAAACTCCTCTATACACTCCTCTATATACTCCTCTATACACTCCTCTATATGGGAGACATACACTCCTCTATACACTCCTCTATATACTCCTCTATACACTCCTTTATATGGGAGACATACACTCCTCTATATGGGAGACATACACTCCTCTATATACTCCTCTATACACTCCTTTATATGGGAGACATACACTCCTCTATATACTCCTCTATACACTCCTTTATATGGGAGACATACACTCCTCTATATACTCCTCTATATGCGAGACATACACTCCTCTATATACTCCTCTATATGGGAGACATACACTCCTCTATACACTCCTCTATACACTCCTCTATATGGGAGACATACACTCCTCTATATGGGGGACATACACTTCTCTATACACTCCTCTATATGGGAGATATACACTCCTCTATACACTCCTCTATATGGGAGACATACACTCCTCTATACACTCCTCTATATGGGATACATACACTCCTCTATATGGGAGACATACACTCCTCTATACACTCCTCTATATACTCCTCTATATGGGAGACATACACTCCTCTATATGGGAGATATACACTCCTCTATATGAGAGACATACACTCCTCTATACACTCCTCTATATGGGGGACATACACTCCTCTATATACTCCTCTATATGGGAGACATACACTCCTCTATACACTCCTCTATATGGGATACATACACTCCTCTATATGGGAGACATACACTCCTCTATACACTCCTCTATATGGGGGACATACACTCCTCTATACACTCCTCTATATGGGATACATACACTCCTCTATATACTCCTCTATACACTCCTCTATATGGGAGACATACACTCCTCTATACACTCCTCTATATGGGGGACATACACTCCTCTATACACTCCTCTATATGGGAGATATACACTCCTCTATATGGGGGACATACACTCCTCTATACACTCCTCTATATGGGGGACATACACTCCTCTATATGGGAGACATACACTCCTCTATACACTCCTCTATATGGGAGACATACACTCCTCTATACACTCCTCTATATGGGAGACATACACTCCTCTATATGGGGGACATACACTCCTCTATATGGGGTACATACACTCCTCTATATGGGGGACATACACTCCTCTATACACTCCTCTATATGGAAGATATACACTCCTCTATATGGGGGACATACACTCCTCTATACACTCCTCTATATGGGGGACATACACTCCTCTATACACTCCTCTATATGGGAGACATACACTCCTCTATACACTCCTCTATATGGGAGACATACACTCCTCTATACACTCCTCTATATGGGAGATATACACTCCTCTATATGGGAGACATACACTCCTCTATATGGGGGACATACACTCCTCTATATGGGGTACATACACTCCTCTATATGGGGGACATACACTCCTCTATATGGGGGACATACACTCCTCTATATGGGGTACATACACTCCTCTATATGGGAGATATACACTCCTCTATATGGGGGACATACACTCCTCTATACACTCCTCTATATGGGGGACATACACTCCTCTATACACTCCTCTATATGGGAGACATACACTCCTCTATACACTCCTCTATATGGGAGACATACACTCCTCTATATACTCCTCTATATGGGAGATATACACTCCTCTATATGGGAGACATACACTCCTCTATACACTCCTCTATATGGGATACATACACTCCTCTATATGGGAGATATACACTCCTCTATATGGGGGACATACACTCCTCTATACACTCCTCTATATGGGGGACATACACTCCTCTATATGGGAGACATACACTCCTCTATACACTCCTCTATATGGGATACATACACTCCTCTATATGGGAGATATACACTCCTCTATATGGGGGACATACACTCCTCTATACACTCCTCTATATGGGGGACATACACTCCTCTATATGGGAGACATACACTCCTCTATACACTCCTCTATATGGGAGACATACACTCCTCTATACACTCCTCTATATGGGAGACATACACTCCTCTATATGGGGGACATACACTCCTCTATATGGGGTACATACACTCCTCTATATGGGAGATATACACTCCTCTATATGGGGGACATACACTCCTCTATACACTCCTCTATATGGGGGACATACACTCCTCTATACACTCCTCTATATGGGAGACATACACTCCTCTATACACTCCTCTATATGGGAGACATACACTCCTCTATATACTCCTCTATATGGGAGATATACACTCCTCTATATGGGAGACATACACTCCTCTATACACTCCTCTATATGGGATACATACACTCCTCTATATGGGAGATATACACTCCTCTATATGGGGGACATACACTCCTCTATACACTCCTCTATATGGGGGACATACACTCCTCTATATGGGAGACATACACTCCTCTATACACTCCTCTATATGGGAGACATACACTCCTCTATACACTCCTCTATATGGGAGACATACACTCCTCTATATGGGGGACATACACTCCTCTATATGGGGTACATACACTCCTCTATATGGGGGACATACACTCCTCTATACACTCCTCTATATGGAAGATATACACTCCTCTATATGGGGGACATACACTCCTCTATACACTCCTCTATATGGGGGACATACACTCCTCTATACACTCCTCTATATGGGAGACATACACTCCTCTATACACTCCTCTATATGGGAGACATACACTCCTCTATACACTCCTCTATATGGGAGATATACACTCCTCTATATGGGAGACATACACTCCTCTATATGGGGGACATACACTCCTCTATATGGGGTACATACACTCCTCTATATGGGGGACATACACTCCTCTATATGGGGGACATACACTCCTCTATATGGGGTACATACACTCCTCTATATGGGAGATATACACTCCTCTATATGGGGGACATACACTCCTCTATACACTCCTCTATATGGGGGACATACACTCCTCTATACACTCCTCTATATGGGAGACATACACTCCTCTATACACTCCTCTATATGGGAGACATACACTCCTCTATACACTCCTCTATATGGGAGACATACACTCCTCTATATACTCCTCTATATGGGAGATATACACTCCTCTATATGGGAGACATACACTCCTCTATACACTCCTCTATATGGGATACATACACTCCTCTATATGGGGGACATACACTCCTCTATACACTCCTCTATATGGGAGATATACACTCCTCTATATGGGGGACATACACTCCTCTATACACTCCTCTATATGGGAGACATACACTCCTCTATATGGGAGACATACACTCCTCTATACACTCCTCTATATGGGAGACATACACTCCTCTATACACTCCTCTATATGGGAGACATACACTCCTCTATATGGGAGACATTCACTCCTCTATACACTCCTCTATATGGGAGACATACACTCCTCTATACACTCCTCTATATGGGAGACATACACTCCTCTATATGGGAGACATACACTCCTCTATACACTCCTCTATATGGGGGACATATACTCCTCTATATAGGAGACATACACTCCTCTATATGGGGGACATACACTCCTCTATACACTCCTCTATATGGGAGACATACACTCCTCTATACACTCCTCTATATGGGGGACATACACTCCTCTATACACTCCTCTATACACTCCTCTATATGGGAGAACATTGAGGTCTCCACCCATCACACAGGTGGACACTAATGAGAGGCACTGATGAGTCCTGAATGTCAGATCCCACATATTGACCATATATAGACGATCGTTGTTTCTTTTTAGCTACAGTGTAACATGTCATTTAAATATTGAGAAAAGAAAAAAGTGCAACTTTCTCTTCTATGTTTGATTTCCCATTGGCCGATATAAAGTCCCGCCTCCTCACCTCTGACCCCTTTGGGTGGTCGAGGGTCTCCGTACTTCATTAGAGAGATGGTGTATACTGATTGTATATTGAGATCTAGATCGGTGTATACAGGACACTCACAGAATTCTTACATAATATAAAATGTAGGTATATGTATTATAACAATTGATGTCACTTTGGCATATTCGATATACTTTGGAAGTTAATATTTTTATTGATAATGAATTCTCATAGGGTGGAGTATTCATTCATACTCCGTACCAAACTCCTATTTTTACTATGAATATATAATATGCGCCATTCCTGGTTTATATTTGTCATCTGCTTAGTGATGTTGGTTTTGACTTTTTTTTTTTTATTCTATAATAGGCTTATCCCGTTTTTTGTTATTATGTATATTCTGGTTATAATTGAAATAAATCTTTTGAATTAAAGAATTATATTATAGAATATAAAATGTAGCCGTTTACTGTCTGGAAATCAGAAATATCAACTGCTGATGTGCAACATTTTATATGTCACCTACAAAAAGAAATAAAAATATAATAATAATAATAATAAATGATATAAGTATATAGTATTGATTCCCTTTATCGGGCTGTAAATGAATGTAAATAAATGAGCTCACTGTTGGGCGTTTCTGTGAATTGTGCGATTTTTGTCACGCCGGTCCTGCGGCGGTCTGTCAATGTGGCGGCTCTCTCAGGAAACGCAGGAAGGTGCGATAAGAAGGCGACACGCTGGAATATGGAAGTGAGGTCAGAGAAGGTCACACAGACAATGGTTATTTATATCGGCGAGGAATCCTCGTCTGTCATTGTCCAGAGATTCATTCCAGGATGGCGCTCCTTCCTGAAGACGGCGTGACCGGCCGCAGATATCATCTCGATCACCTCCGTTGTTATACATAAGAAACGATCGCCAACAATACAGGAAATCCTCGTGTACTTCACATCATACAATCCTTCCTAGGTAGAAGGAACGCACATCCCCCCAGCGCACACACGGGGCGCTTCTATCAATAAATATTCCTTTATATTAAAAAAACCACAAAATAAAAGTGAAGTGATGAGGCAGAGAGGAGGAGGAGAGCGCTGCCACGTCCAATCAGAGCGCGACCGGCCGGGACCCCCCAAGAATCCTTCCATTGGGGTGTCTCTAATGTAGCGGGAGAATCACATGTATCCATTCATTTCCTAATGAGAGCCCAACAGTGACAAAAACTACCCCCCTCCCCCCACACTGCAAGGATAAATGTTCATTCCACCCCCTCCCCCCACACTGCAAGGGTAAATGTTCATTCCACCCCCTCCCCCCACTGCAAGGGTAAATGTTCATTCCACCCCCCTCCCCCCACACTGCAAGGGTAAATGTTCATTCCACCCCCTCCCCCCACACTGCAAGGGTAAATGTTCATTCCACCCCCCTCCCCCCACACTGCAAGGGTAAATGTTCATTCCACCCCCCTCCCCCCACACTGCAAGGGTAAATGTTCATTCCACCCCCTCCCCCCACACTGCAAGGGTAAATGTTCATTCCACCCCCTCCCCCCACACTGCAAGGATAAATGTTCATTCCACCCCCTCCCCCCACACTGCAAGGATAAATGTTCATTCCACCCCCTCCCCCCACACTGCAAGGATAAATGTTCATTCCACCCCTCCCCCCCACACTGCAAGGGTAAATGTTCATTCCACCCCCCCCCCCACACTGCAAGGGTAAATGTTCATTCCACCCCCTCCCCCCACACTGCAAGGATAAATGTTCATTCCACCCCCTCCCCCCACACTGCAAGGATAAATGTTCATTCCACCCCCCTCCCCCCACACTGCAAGGATAAATGTTCATTCCACCCCTCCCCCCCACACTGCAAGGGTAAATGTTCATTCCACCCCCCCCCCCACACTGCAAGGGTAAATGTTCATTCCACCCCCTCCCCCCACACTGCAAGGATAAATGTTCATTCCACCCCTCCCCCCCTCGGGGCTATTCAGCTGCAGTCCAGTGTGTAAAGGGCCCGACTCTGGGGGGGGGGTGAGGAATAAAGTGCCCCCCTTCTCCAGCCGGCTCCCTCCATCTGATCCCCTGAACCAGGGTTCAATGCTTATTACCTCTGGGGGGAGGGGGGGGGATCAGGTGTAATCCTTACCTTACTCCAGCCAACAGGGTCCTGCATTGTACTTGGTGATCTCATTGTGTGCCTGGGGCCCAGAGCACCTAGAAGGGGCTTCAGGGGAGCCGGAACACACATGGGGGAGCCGGAACACAGACGGGGGGAGCCGGAACACAGACGGGGGGAGCCGGAACACAGACGGGGGGAGCCAGAACACAGACGGGGGGAGCCAGAACACAGACGGGGGAGCCAGAACACACGAGGGGGGAACGGAACACAGACGGGGGGACACAGACAAGGGAACACAGAGGGAGGGAGCCGGAACACAGACGGGGGGAGCCGGAACACAGACGGGGGGAGCCGGAACACAGACGGGGGGAGCCGGAACACACAAGGGGGGAGCCTAACACAGACAGGGGGGAAGCGGACACAGACGGGGGGAGCCGGAACACAGACGGGGGAGGGAGTTAGCACAGACGGAGGGAGCCGGAACACAGAGGGAGGAACACAGACGGAGGGAGCCGGAACACAGATGGGGGGAGCCGGAACACAGAGGGAGGAACACAGATGGGGGGAGCCGGAACACAGACGGGGGAGCCGGAACACAGACGGAGGGAGCCGGAACACAGACAGGGGGAACCGGAAAACACAAGGGGGGGAGCCGGAACACAGAGGGAGGAACACAGACGGGGAGCCAGAACACACAAGGGGGGGAGCCGGAACACAGAGGGAGGAACACAGACGGAGGAACACAGACGGAGGGAGCCGGAACACAGATGGGGGGAGCCGGAACACAGAGGGAGGAACACAGACGGAGGGAGCCGGAACACAGACAGGGGGGAGCCGGAACACAGACGGGGGAGCCGGAACACAGACAGGGGGAGCCGGAACACAGACAGGGGGAGCCGGAACACAGAGGGAGGAAGCCGGAACACACAAGGGGGAGCCGGAACACAGACAGGGGGAGCCGGAACACAGACAGGGGGGAGCCGGAACACAGACAGGGGGGAGCCGGAACACAGACAGGGGGGAGCCGGAACACAGACAGGGGGGAGCCGGAACACAGACAGGGGGGAGCCGGAACACAGACAGGGGGAGCCGGAACACAGAGGGAGGAAGCCGGAACACACAAGGGGGAGCCGGAACACAGACAGGGGGGAGCCGGAACACAGACAGGGGGAGCCGGAACACAGAGGGAGGAAGCCGGAACACACAAGGGGGAGCCGGAACACAGACAGGGGGGAGCCGGAACACAGACAGGGGGAGCCGGAACACAGAGGGAGGAAGCCGGAACACACAAGGGGGAGCCGGAACACAGACAGGGGGGAGCCGGAACACAGACAGGGGGAGCCGGAACACAGAGGGAGGAAGCCGGAACACACAAGGGGGAGCCGGAACACAGACAGGGGGAGCCGGAACACAGACAGGGGGAGCCGGAACACAGAGGGAGGGAGCCGGAACACAGAGGGAGGGAGCCGGAACACACAAGGGGGAGCCGGAACACAGACAGGGGGAGCCAGAACACAGAGGGAGGAACACAGACGGAGGGAGCCGGAACACAGAGGGAGGAACACAGATGGGGGGAGCCGGAACACAGAGGGAGGAACACAGACGGGGGGAGCCGGAACACAGAGGGAGGAACACAGACGGGGGGAGCCGGAACACAGAGGGAGGAACACAGACGGGGGGAGCCGGAACACAGAGGGAGGAACACAGATGGGGGGAGCCGGAACACAGAGGGAGGGAGCCGGAACACAGACGGGGGAGCCGGAACACAGACAGGGGGAGCCGGAACACAGACAGGGGGAGCCGGAACACAGAGGGAGGAAGCCGGAACACACAAGGGGGAGCCGGAACACAGACAGGGGGAGCCGGAACACAGACAGGGGGAGCCGGAACACAGAGGGGGGGAGCCGGAACACAGAGGGAGGGAGCCGGAACACAGACAGGGGGGAGCCGGAACACAGACAGGGGGGAGCCGGAACACAGACAGGGGGGAGCCGGAACACAGAAGGAGGGAGCCGGAACACAGACAGGGGGGAGCCGGAACACAGACAGGGGGGAGCCGGAACACAGACAGGGGGGAGCCGGAACACAGACAGGGGGGAGCCGGAACACAGACAGGGGGGAGCCGGAACACAGACAGGGGGGAGCCGGAACACAGACAGAGGGGAGCCGGAACACAGAAGGAGGGAGCCGGAACACAGACAGGGGGGAGCCGGAACACAGACAGGGGGGAGCCGGAACACAGACAGGGGGAGCCGGAACACAGACAGGGGGGAGCCGGAACACAGACAGGGGGGAGCCGGAACACAGACAGGGGGGAGCCGGAACACAGACAGGGGGGAGCCGGAACACAGACAGGGGGGAGCCGGAACACAGACAGGGGGGAGCCGGAACACAGACAGGGGGGAGCCGGAACACAGACAGGGGGGAGCCGGAACACAGACGGGGGGAGCCGGAACACAGAGGGAGGGAGCCGGAACACAGACGGGGGGAGCCGGAACACAGACAGGGGGGAGCCGGAACACAGACAGGGGGAGCCAGAACACACGAGGGGGGAACGGAACACAGACGGGGGGACACAGACAAGGGAACACAGAGGGAGGGAGCCGGAACACAGACGGGGGGAGCCGGAACACAGACGGGGGGAGCCGGAACACACAAGGGGGGAGCCTAACACAGACAGGGGGGAAGCGGACACAGACGGGGGGAGCCGGAACACAGACGGGGGAGGGAGTTAGCACAGACGGAGGGAGCCGGAACACAGACGGGGGAGCCGGAACACAGAGGGAGGAACACAGACGGAGGGAGCCGGAACACAGATGGGGGGAGCCGGAACACAGAGGGAGGAACACAGATGGGGGGAGCCGGAACACAGACGGGGGAGCCGGAACACAGACGGAGGGAGCCGGAACACAGACAGGGGGAACCGGAAAACACAAGGGGGGGAGCCGGAACACAGAGGGAGGAACACAGACGGGGAGCCAGAACACACAAGGGGGGAGCCGGAACACAGAGGGAGGAACACAGACGGAGGAACACAGACGGAGGGAGCCGGAACACAGATGGGGGGAGCCGGAACACAGAGGGAGGAACACAGACGGAGGGAGCCGGAACACAGACAGGGGGGAGCCGGAACACAGACGGGGGAGCCGGAACACAGACAGGGGGAGCCGGAACACAGACAGGGGGAGCCGGAACACAGAGGGAGGAAGCCGGAACACACAAGGGGGAGCCGGAACACAGACAGGGGGAGCCGGAACACAGACAGGGGGGAGCCGGAACACAGACAGGGGGGAGCCGGAACACAGACAGGGGGGAGCCGGAACACAGACAGGGGGGAGCCGGAACACAGACAGGGGGAGCCGGAACACAGACAGGGGGGAGCCGGAACACAGACAGGGGGGAGCCGGAACACAGACAGGGGGGAGCCGGAACACAGAGGGAGGAAGCCGGAACACAGAGGGAGGAACACAGATGGGGGGGGAGCCGGAACACAGAGGGAGGAACACAGAGGGAGGGAGCCGGAACACAGACAGGGGGGAGCCGGAACACAGACAGGGGGGAGCCGGAACACAGACAGGGGGGAGCCGGAACACAGACAGGGGGGAGCCGGAACACAGACAGGGGGGAGCCGGAACACAGACAGGGGGGAGCCGGAACACAGACAGGGGGAGCCGGAACACAGACAGGGGGGAGCCGGAACACAGACAGGGGGGAGCCGGAACACAGACAGGGGGGAGCCGGAACACAGAGGGAGGAAGCCGGAACACAGAGGGAGGAACACAGATGGGGGGGGAGCCGGAACACAGAGGGAGGAACACAGAGGGAGGGAGCCGGAACACAGACAGGGGGGAGCCGGAACACAGACAGGGGGGAGCCGGAACACAGACAGGGGGGAGCCGGAACACAGACAGGGGGGAGCCGGAACACAGACAGGGGGGAGCCGGAACACAGACAGGGGGGAGCCGGAACACAGACAGGGGGGAGCCGGAACACAGACAGGGGGGAGCCGGAACACAGACAGGGGGGAGCCGGAACACAGACAGGGGGGAGCCGGAACACAGACAGGGGGGAGCCGGAACACAGACAGGGGGAGCCGGAACACAGAGGGAGGAAGCCGGAACACACAAGGGGGAGCCGGAACACAGACAGGGGGGAGCCGGAACACAGACAGGGGGAGCCGGAACACAGAGGGAGGAAGCCGGAACACACAAGGGGGAGCCGGAACACAGACAGGGGGGAGCCGGAACACAGACAGGGGGAGCCGGAACACAGAGGGAGGAAGCCGGAACACACAAGGGGGAGCCGGAACACAGACAGGGGGAGCCGGAACACAGACAGGGGGAGCCGGAACACAGAGGGAGGGAGCCGGAACACAGAGGGAGGGAGCCGGAACACACAAGGGGGAGCCGGAACACAGACAGGGGGAGCCAGAACACAGAGGGAGGAACACAGACGGAGGGAGCCGGAACACAGAGGGAGGAACACAGATGGGGGGAGCCGGAACACAGAGGGAGGAACACAGACGGGGGGAGCCGGAACACAGAGGGAGGAACACAGACGGGGGGAGCCGGAACACAGAGGGAGGAACACAGACGGGGGGAGCCGGAACACAGAGGGAGGAACACAGATGGGGGGAGCCGGAACACAGAGGGAGGGAGCCGGAACACAGACGGGGGGGGACGGAACACAGACGGGGGAGCCGGAACACAGACAGGGGGAGCCGGAACACAGACAGGGGGAGCCGGAACACAGAGGGAGGAAGCCGGAACACACAAGGGGGAGCCGGAACACAGACAGGGGGAGCCGGAACACAGACAGGGGGAGCCGGAACACAGAGGGGGGGAGCCGGAACACAGAGGGAGGGAGCCGGAACACAGACAGGGGGGAGCCGGAACACAGACAGGGGGGAGCCGGAACACAGACAGGGGGGAGCCGGAACACAGAAGGAGGGAGCCGGAACACAGACAGGGGGGAGCCGGAACACAGACAGGGGGGAGCCGGAACACAGACAGGGGGGAGCCGGAACACAGACAGGGGGGAGCCGGAACACAGACAGGGGGGAGCCGGAACACAGACAGGGGGGAGCCGGAACACAGACAGAGGGGAGCCGGAACACAGAAGGAGGGAGCCGGAACACAGACAGGGGGGAGCCGGAACACAGACAGGGGGGAGCCGGAACACAGACAGGGGGAGCCGGAACACAGACAGGGGGGAGCCGGAACACAGACAGGGGGGAGCCGGAACACAGACAGGGGGGAGCCGGAACACAGACAGGGGGGAGCCGGAACACAGACAGGGGGGAGCCGGAACACAGACAGGGGGGAGCCGGAACACAGACAGGGGGGAGCCGGAACACAGACAGGGGGGAGCCGGAACACAGACGGGGGGAGCCGGAACACAGAGGGAGGGAGCCGGAACACAGACGGGGGGAGCCGGAACACAGACAGGGGGGAGCCGGAACACAGACAGGGGGAGCCGGAACACAGACAGGGGAAGCCGGAACACACAAGGGGGAGCCGGAACACAGACAGGGGGGAGCCGGAACACAGACAGGGGGAGCCGGAACACAGACAGGGGGAGCCGGAACACAGAGGGAGGAAGCCGGAACACACAAGGGGGAGCCGGAACACAGACAGGGGGAGCCGGAACACAGACAGGGGGAGCCGGAACACAGAGGGAGGGAGCCGGAACACAGAGGGAGGGAGCCGGAACACACAAGGGGGAGCCGGAACACAGACAGGGGGAGCCGGAACACAGACAGGGGGGAGCCGGAACACAGACAGGGGGGAGCCGGAACACAGACAGGGGGGAGCCGGAACACAGAAGGAGGGAGCCGGAACACAGACAGGGGGGAGCCGGAACACAGACAGGGGGAGCCGGAACACAGACAGGGGGGAGCCGGAACACAGACAGGGGGGAGCCGGAACACAGACAGGGGGGAGCCGGAACACAGAAGGAGGGAGCCGGAACACAGACAGGGGGGAGCCGGAACACAGACAGGGGGAGCCGGAACACAGACAGGGGGGAGCCGGAACACAGACAGAGGGGAGCCGGAACACAGAAGGAGGGAGCCGGAACACAGACAGGGGGGAGCCGGAACACAGACAGGGGGGAGCCGGAACACAGACAGGGGGGAGCCGGAACACAGACAGGGGGGAGCCGGAACACAGACAGGGGGGAGCCGGAACACAGACAGGGGGGAGCCGGAACACAGACGGGGGGAGCCGGAACACAGAGGGAGGGAGCCGGAACACAGACGGGGGGAGCCGGAACACAGACAGGGGGGAGCCGGAACACAGACGGGGGGAGCCGGAACACAGACGGGGGGAGCCGGAACACAGACAGGGGGGAGCCGGAACACAGACAGGGGGAGCCGGAACACAGACAGGGGGGAGCCGGAACACAGACAGGGGGGAGCCGGAACACAGAGGGAGGAAGCCGGAACACACAAGGGGGAGCCGGAACACAGACAGGGGGGAGCCGGAACACAGACAGGGGGAGCCGGAACACAGACAGGGGGAGCCGGAACACAGAGGGAGGAAGCCGGAACACACAAGGGGGAGCCGGAACACAGACAGGGGGAGCCGGAACACAGACAGGGGGAGCCGGAACACAGAGGGAGGGAGCCGGAACACAGAGGGAGGGAGCCGGAACACACAAGGGGGAGCCGGAACACAGACAGGGGGAGCCGGAACACAGACAGGGGGGAGCCGGAACACAGACAGGGGGGAGCCGGAACACAGACAGGGGGGAGCCGGAACACAGAAGGAGGGAGCCGGAACACAGACAGGGGGGAGCCGGAACACAGACAGGGGGAGCCGGAACACAGACAGGGGGGAGCCGGAACACAGACAGGGGGGAGCCGGAACACAGAAGGAGGGAGCCGGAACACAGACAGGGGGGAGCCGGAACACAGACAGGGGGAGCCGGAACACAGACAGGGGGGAGCCGGAACACAGACAGGGGGGAGCCGGAACACAGACAGGGGGAGCCGGAACACAGAGGGAGGGAGCCGGAACACAGACGGGGGGAGCCGGAACACAGAGGGAGGGAGCCGGAACACAGACAGGGGGGAGCCGGAACACAGACAGGGGGGAGCCGGAACACCGACAGGGGGGAGCCGGAACACAGACAGGGGGGAGCCGGAACACAGACAGGGGGGAGCCGGAACACAGACGGGGGGAGCCGGAACACAGAAGGAGGGAGCCGAAACACAGACAGGGGGGAGCCGGAACACAGACAGGGGGGAGCCGGAACACAGACAGGGGGGAGCCGGAACACAGACGGGGGGAGCCGGAACACAGACAGGGGGAGCCGGAACACAGAGGGAGGAACACAGATGGGGGGGAGCCGGAACACAGAGGGAGGAACACAGAGGGAGGGAGCCGGAACACAGACAGGGGGACCCAGACAGAGGGAGCCGGAACACAGACAGGGGAACACAGACGGGGGAGCCGGAACACAGACAGGGGGGAGCCGGAACACAGACAGGGGGGGAGCCGGAACACAGACAGGGGGGAGCCGGAACACAGACAGGGGGGAGCCGGAACACAGACAGGGGAACACAGACGGGGGAGCCGGAACACAGATGGGGGGAGCCGGAACACAGAGGGAGGGAGCCGGAACACAGACAGGGGGACCCAGACAGAGGGAGCCGGAACACAGACAGGGGGGGAGCCGGAACACAGACAGGGGGGAGCCGGAACACAGACAGGGGGGGGAGCCGGAACACAGACAGGGGGGGGGCCGGAACACAGACAGGGGGGAGCCGGAACACAGACAGGGGGGAGCCGGAACACAGACAGGGGGGGAGCCGGAACACAGACAGGGGGGAGCCGGAACACAGACAGGGGAACACAGACGGGGGAGCCGGAACACAGACAGGGGGGAGCCGGAACACAGACAGGGGGGAGCCGGAACACAGACAGGGGGGAGCCGGAACACAGACAGAGGGGAGCCGGAACACAGAAGGAGGGAGCCGGAACACAGACAGAGGGGAGCCGGAACACAGACGGGGGGAAGCGGCACACAGAGGGAGGAACACAGACAGGGGGAGCCGGAACACAGAGGGAGGGATCCGGAACACAGACGGGGGAAGCCGGTACACAGACGGGGGGGGAAGGAACACAGGGGGAGGGAGCCGGAACACAGACAAGGGGAGCCGGCACACAGACGGGGGGAGCCGGCACACAGACGGGGGGAGCCGGCACACAGACAAGGGGAGGGAGCTAGCACAGATAGGGGGAGCCGGAACACAGACGGGGGGAGCCGGAACACAGAGATGGCTGCTGCATGATGCTTTCACATTTGACTACTGCGGCCGTCCCATGAATGTGATTGGCAATAGACTGTCATGTGACCCCGGAATGTATATCTATGTGATGTGATGGCACCATCTTCCAAGTTCCATCAGTAAAGTGCAGGATTTTGTGTGGACATTCCTTCCTCCTAAAGGCACCAGCCGGGAACGTTGGGAGGAGAGCTCTGGCGTGGAGAGGACACAAGATGGCGGAGGGATAAAGCCTCAAGCTGGAAGGTCGCTGTTCTAGCAGAAGAGGAAGCAAAACCAGGACTTTGGTTCTTGGCATCCAAATCAAGCCAATCGGAAGCCCCCCATACATGTTAGTGAGCAACCAGTTAAGAAGAATGATTGGGGAACTGACGGATCGCATTGGAGCTCGGGGGAGATGGCTGCACACCTTACAATCTGATTGTACGATCTCTTTTTGGCTTCATGTAGATGGCCACTAGAGGGCGTACAGTGTGCATGGAGTGTAAAGAGTCGGTGTATGGAGCCAGAGGTGCAACGTACCTCCCATCTCTGTGCTCTGATATATATATATATATACTGCTATACCACTCTGTACGTAGGCACACGCGTAAATTCACACGGCGGGGGGGGGGGGGGGAGATCCATCCCGGATTGGTGGTCTGTGCACATGCGCAGGTCTATTCATGCCCCAGCATACAGCCTCCTATTCCAGGGTACATTATAATGAATGGCTGTGCGCTGCTATATTAAGGTTTACTTCGGCACTTGGATAAACTTGCGCATGCACACAAGTGTACCGCCCTGAATACATCCCCTGTGGGCATGCGCGTCTTTATACCATCACCTGCTGTACAGAACTTTCTCCCGATCCGTCTCTGAATCATTTAGATGTTGATGGGCATGACTTCTTCAGGAGGAGGAAAAATTCTGACTATGACCCTAAGAACATCATCCCTACAGTCACACATCATCCCTACAGTCACACCCCATCCCTACAGTCACACACCATCCCTACAGTCACACATCATCCCTACAGTCACACATCATCCCTACAGTCACACGCCATCCCTACAGTCACACACCATCCCTACAGTCACATCATCCCTACAGTCACACACCATCCCTACAGTCACACACCATCCCTACAGTCACACACCATCCCTACAGTCACATCATCCCTACAGTCACACATCATCCCTACAGTCACATCATCCCTACAGTCACATCATCCCTACAGTCACACCCCATCCCTACAGTCACACATCATCCCTACAGTCACACCCCATCCCTACAGTCACACATCATCCCTACAGTCACACCCCATCCCTACAGTCACACATCATCCCTACAGTCACACATCATCCCTACAGTCACACACCATCCCTACAGTCACACATCATCCCTACAGTCACACATCATCCCTACAGTCACACCCCATCCCTACAGTCACATCATCCCTACAGTCACACATCATCCCTACAGTCACATCATCCCTACAGTCACACACCATCCCTACAGTCACACACCATCCCTACAGTCACATCATCCCTACAGTCACACATCATCCCTACAGTCACATCATCCCTACAGTCACACACCATCCCTACAGTCACACATCATCCCTACAGTCACACACCATCCCTACAGTCACATCATCCCTACAGTCACACACCATCCCTACAGTCACACATCATCCCTACAGTCACACATCATCCCTACAGTCACACATCATCCCTACAGTCACACACCATCCCTACAGTCACACATCATCCCTACAGTCACATCATCCTTACAGTCACACACCATCCCTACAGTCACATCATCCCTACAGTCACACATCATCCCTACAGTCACATCATCCCTACAGTCACACCCCATCCCTACAGTCACACATCATCCCTACAGTCACATCATCCCTACAGTCACACATCATCCCTACAGTCACACATCATCCCTACAGTCACACATCATCCCTACAGTCACACATCATCCCTACAGTCACACATCATCCCTACAGTCACACACCATCCCTACAGTCACACATCATCCCTACAGTCACATCATCCTTACAGTCACACACCATCCCTACAGTCACATCATCCCTACAGTCACACATCATCCCTACAGTCACATCATCCCTACAGTCACACACCATCCCTACAGTCACACACCATCCCTACAGTCACATCATCCCTACAGTCACACATCATCCCTACAGTCACATCATCCCTACAGTCACACCCCATCCCTACAGTCACACATCATCCCTACAGTCACATCATCCCTACAGTCACACATCATCCCTACAGTCACACATCATCCCTACAGTCACACATCATCCCTACAGTCACATCATCCCTACAGTCACACCCCATCCCTACAGTCACACATCATCCCTACAGTCACATCATCCCTACAGTCACACATCATCCCTACAGTCACACATCATCCCTACAGTCACACATCATCCCTACAGTCACACATCATCCCTACAGTCACACATCATCCCTACAGTCACACACCATCCCTACAGTCACACCCCATCCCTACAGTCACACATCATCCCTACAGTCACACATCATCCCTACAGTCACACATCATCCCTACAGTCACACATCATCCCTACAGTCACACATCATCCCTACAGTCACACATCATCCCTACAGTCACATCATCCCTACAGTCATCATCCCTACAGTCACATCATCCCTACAGTCACACATCATCCCTACAGTCACACATCATCCCTACAGTCACACATCATCCCTACAGTCACACCATCCCTACAGTCACACACCATCCCTACAGTCACACATCATCCCTACAGTCACATCATCCCTACAGTCACACATCATCCCTACAGTCACATCATCATCCCTACAGTCACATCATCCCTACAGTCACACATCATCCCTACAGTCACATCATCCCTACAGTCACACACCATCCCTACAGTCACACATCATCCCTACAGTCACATCATCCCTACAGTCACACATCATCCCTACAGTCACACACCATCCCTACAGTCACATCATCCCTACAGTCACACATCATCCCTACAGTCACATCATCCCTACAGTCATCATCCCTACAGTCACACATCATCCCTACAGTCACATCATCCCTACAGTCACACATCATCCCTACAGTCACATCATCATCCCTACAGTCACATCATCATCCCTACAGTCACATCATCATCCCTACAGTCACACACCATCCCTACAGTCACACCATCATCCCTACAGTCACACATCATCCCTACAGTCACACACCATCCCTACAGTCACACATCATCCCTACAGTCACACATCATCCCTACAGTCACACATCATCCCTACAGACACATCATCCCTACGGTCACACCATCCCTACAGTCACATCATCCCTACAGTCACACATCATCCCTACAGTCACATCATCCCTACAGTCACACACCATCCCTACAGTCACACATCATCCCTACAGTCACACACCATCCCTACAGTCACACACCATCCCTACAGTCACATCATCCCTACAGTCACACATCATCCCTACAGTCACACCTCATCCCTACAGTCACATCATCCCTACAGTCACACCCCATCCCTACAGTCACACATCATCCCTACAGTCACACATCATCCCTACAGTCACACATCATCCCTACAGTCACACACCATCCCTACAGTCACACATCATCCCTACAGTCACACATCATCCCTACAGTCACACATCATCCCTACAGTCACACATCATCCCTACAGTCACACATCATCCCTACAGTCACATCATCCCTACAGTCATCATCCCTACAGTCACACACCATCCCTACAGTCACATCATCCCTACAGTCACACATCATCCCTACAGTCACACATCATCCCTACAGTCACACATCATCCCTACAGTCACATCATCCCTACAGTCATCATCCCTACAGTCACACATCATCCCTACAGTCACATCATCCCTACAGTCACACATCATCCCTACAGTCACATCATCATCCCTACAGTCACATCATCATCCCTACAGTCACATCATCATCCCTACAGTCACACACCATCCCTACAGTCACACCATCATCCCTACAGTCACATCATCCCTACAGTCACACATCATCCCTACAGTCACACACCATCCCTACAGTCACACATCATCCCTACAGTCACACATCATCCCTACAGTCACACATCATCCCTACAGACACATCATCCCTACAGTCACACACCATCCCTACAGTCACACATCATCCCTACAGTCACACATCATCCCTACAGTCACACATCATCCCTACAGTCACACATCATCCCTACAGTCACACATCATCCCTACAGTCACATCATCCCTACAGTCATCATCCCTACAGTCACACATCATCCCTACAGTCACACATCATCCCTACAGTCGCAACATCATCCCTACAGTCACACATCATCCCTACAGTCACACATCATCCCTACAGACACATCATCCCTACAGTCACACACCATCCCTACAGTCACACATCATCCCTACAGTCACACATCATCCCTACAGTCACACATCATCCCTACAGTCACACATCATCCCTACAGTCACATCATCCCTACAGTCATCATCCCTACAGTCACACACCATCCCTACAGTCACATCATCCCTACAGTCACACATCATCCCTACAGTCACACATCATCCCTACAGTCACACATCATCCCTACAGTCACATCATCCCTACAGTCATCATCCCTACAGTCACACATCATCCCTACAGTCACATCATCCCTACAGTCACACATCATCCCTACAGTCACACATCATCCCTACAGTCACACACCATCCCTACAGTCACACATCATCCCTACAGTCACACATCATCCCTACAGTCACACATCATCCCTACAGACACATCATCCCTACAGTCACACACCATCCCTACAGTCACACATCATCCCTACAGTCACACATCATCCCTACAGTCACACATCATCCCTACAGTCACATCATCCCTACAGTCATCATCCCTACAGTCACACATCATCCCTACAGTCACACATCATCCCTACAGTCACATCATCCCTACAGTCACACATCATCCCTACAGTCACACATCATCCCTACAGTCACACATCATCCCTACAGTCACATCATCCCTACAGTCACACACCATCCCTACAGTCACACATCATCCCTACAGACACATCATCCCTACAGTCACACACCATCCCTACAGTCACACATCATCCCTACAGTCACATCATCCCTACAGTCACACACCATCCCTACAGTCACACATCATCCCTACAGTCACATCATCCCTACAGTCACACATCATCCCTACAGTCACACATCATCCCTACAGACACATCATCCCTACAGTCACACACCATCCCTACAGTCACACATCATCCCTACAGTCACACATCATCCCTACAGTCACACATCATCCCTACAGTCACACATCATCCCTACAGTCACATCATCCCTACAGTCATCATCCCTACAGTCACACATCATCCCTACAGTCACATCATCCCTACAGTCACACATCATCCCTACAGTCACACCCCATCCCTACAGTCACATCATCCCTACAGTCACATCATCCCTACAGTCACACACCATCCCTACAGTCACATCATCCCTACAGTCACACATCATCCCTACAGTCACACATCATCCCTACAGTCACATCATCCCTACAGTCACACATCATCCCTACAGTCACATCATCCCTACAGTCATCATCCCTACAGTCACATCATCCCTACAGTCACATCATCCCTACAGTCACACCATCATCCCTACAGTCACACATCATCCCTACAGTCACATCATCCCTACAGTCACATCATCCCTACAGTCACATCATCCCTACAGTCACACATCATCCCTACAGTCACACACCATCCCTACAGTCACATCATCCCTACAGTCACACATCATCCCTACAGTCACACATCATCCCTACAGTCACACATCATCCCTACAGTCACACATCATCCCTACAGTCACATCATCCCTACAGTCACACATCATCCCTACAGTCACATCATCCCTACAGTCACATCATCCCTACAGTCACACATCATCCCTACAGTCACACATCATCCCTACAGTCACACCCCATCCCTACAGTCACATCATCCCTACAGTCACACACCATCCCTACAGTCACATCATCCCTACAGTCACACATCATCCCTACAGTCACACATCATCCCTACAGTCACATCATCCCTACAGTCACACATCATCCCTACAGTCACACACCATCCCTACAGTCACATCATCCCTACAGTCACATCCCATCCCTACAGTCACATCATCCCTACAGTCACACACCATCCCTACAGTCACACACCATCCCTACAGTCACACCCCATCCCTACAGTCACATCATCCCTACAGTCACACACCATCCCTACAGTCATATCATCCCTACAGTCACATCATCCCTACAGTCACATCATCCCTACAGTCACACATCATCCCTACAGTCACATCATCCCTACAGTCACATCATCCCTACAGTCACACCCCATCCCTACAGTCACACATCATCCCTACAGTCACACATCATCCCTACAGTCACACCCCATCCCTACAGTCACACATCATCCCTACAGTCACACATCATCCCTACAGTCACACATCATCCCTACAGTCACACACCATCCCTACAGTCACACACCATCCCTACAGTCACACCTCATCCCTACAGTCACACATCATCCCTACAGTCACACATCATCCCTACAGTCACACACCATCCCTACAGTCACATCATCCCTACAGTCACACCCCATCCCTACAGTCACACACCATCCCTACAGTCACATCATCCCTACAGTCACACATCATCCCTACAGTCACACCCCATCCCTACAGTCACACACCATCCCTACAGTCACATCATCCCTACAGTCACACATCATCCCTACAGTCACATCATCCCTACAGTCACATCATCCCTACAGTCACATCATCCCTACAGTCACATCATCCCTACAGTCACACCCCATCCCTACAGTCACACACCATCCCTACAGTCACATCATCCCTACAGTCACACACCATCCCTACAATCACACCCCATCCCTACAGTCACACACCATCCCTACAGTCACATCATCCCTACAGTCACACCCCATCCCTACAGTCACACACCATCCCTACAGTCACATCATCCCTACAGTCACACCCCATCCCTACAGTCACATCATCCCTACAGTCACACACCATCCCTACAGTCACATCATCCCTACAGTCACACACCATCCCTACAATCACACCCCATCCCTACAGTCACACACCATCCCTACAGTCACATCATCCCTACAGTCACACCCCATCCCTACAGTCACACACCATCCCTACAGTCACATCATCCCTACAGTCACACCCCATCCCTACAGTCACATCATCCCTACAGTCACACATCATCCCTACAGTCACACACCATCCCTACAGTCACATCATCCCTACAGTCACACATCATCCCTACAGTCACACATCATCCCTACAGTCACACATCATCCCTACAGTCACACACCATCCCTACAGTCACACATCATCCCTACAGTCACACACCATCCCTACAGTCACATCATCCCTACAGTCACACACCCCATCCCTACAGTCACACATCATCCCTACAGTCACACATCATCCCTACAGTCACACACCCCATCCCTACAGTCACACATCATCCCTACAGTCACACATCATCCCTACAGTCACACACCATCCCTACAGTCACACATCATCCCTACAGTCACATCATCCCTACAGTCACACATCATCCCTACAGTCACACACCATCCCTACAGTCACACATCATCCCTACAGTCACACACCATCCCTACAGTCACACATCATCCCTACAGTCACACATCATCCCTACAGTCACACATCATCCCTACAGTCACACATCATCCCTACAGTCACACACCATCCCTACAGTCACACATCATCTCTACAGTCACACATCATCCCTACAGTCACACACCATCCCTACAGTCACCCATCATCCCTACAGTCACATCATCCCTACAGTCACACCCCATCCCTACAGTCACATCATCCCTACAGTCACACATCATCCCTACAGTCACACATCATCCCTACAGTCACACCCCATCCCTACAGTCACACATCATCCCTACAGTCACACATCATCCCTACAGTCACACCCCATCCCTACAGTCACACATCATCCCTACAGTCACACATCATCCCTACAGTCACACATCATCCCTACAGTCACATCATCCCTACAGTCACACCTCATCCCTACAGTCACACCTCATCCCTACAGTCACACACCATCCCTACAGTCACATCATCCCTACAGTCACACATCATCCCTACAGTCACACCCCATCCCTACAGTCACACATCATCCCTACAGTCACACATCATCCCTACAGTCACATCATCCCTACAGTCACACCTCATCCCTACAGTCACACATCATCCCTACAGTCACACATCATCCCTACAGTCACACACCATCCCTACAGTCACATCATCCCTACAGTCACACCCCATCCCTACAGTCACACACCATCCCTACAGTCACACATCATCCCTACAGTCACATCATCCCTACAGTCACACCCCATCCCTACAGTCACACATCATCCCTACAGTCACATCATCCCTACAGTCACACATCATCCCTACAGTCACACACCATCCCTACAGTCACATCATCCCTACAGTCACACATCATCCCTACAGTCACACATCATCCCTACAGTCACACACCATCCCTACAGTCACACATCATCCCTACAGTCACACACCCCATCCCTACAGTCACACATCATCCCTACAGTCACACATCATCCCTACAGTCACATCATCCCTACAGTCACATCATCCCTACAGTCACATCATCCCTACAGTCCACACCATCATCCCTACAGTCACACCATCATCCCTACAGTCACACATCATCCCTACAGACACATCATCCCTACAGTCACATCATCCCTACAGTCACACCATCATCCCTACAGTCACACATCATCCCTACAGTCACATCATCCCTACAGTCACATCATCCCTACAGTCACACCATCATCCCTACAGTCACACATCATCCCTACAGTCACATCATCCCTACAGTCACATCATCCCTACAGTCACATCATCCCTACAGTCACACATCATCCCTACAGTCACACACCATCCCTACAGTCACATCATCCCTACAGTCACACATCATCCCTACAGTCACACATCATCCCTACAGTCACATCATCCCTACAGTCACACACCATCCCTACAGTCACACACCATCCCTACAGTCACACATCATCCCTACAGTCACACATCATCCCTACAGTCACACATCATCCCTACAGTCACACATCATCCCTACAGTCACACATCATCCCTACAGTCACATCATCCCTACAGTCACACATCATCCCTACAGTCACACACCATCCCTACAGTCACACATCATCCCTACAGTCACACATCATCCCTACAGTCATCATCCCTACAGTCATCATCCCTACAGTCACACATCATCCCTACAGTCACACATCATCCCTACAGTCACATCATCCCTACAGTCACACATCATCCCTACAGTCACACATCATCCCTACAGTCACATCATCCCTACAGTCACACATTATCCCTACAGTCACACACCATCCGTACAGTCACACACCATCCCTACAGTCACATCATCCCTACAGTCACACACCATCCCTACAGTCACACATCATCCCTACAGTCACACATCATCCCTACAGTCACATCATCCCTACAGTCACACATCATCCCTACAGTCACACATCATCCCTACAGTCACATCATCCCTACAGTCACACATCATCCCTACAGTCACACATCATCCCTACAGTCACATCATCCCTACAGTCACACATTATCCCTACAGTCACACACCATCCCTACAGTCACACACCATCCCTACAGTCACATCATCCCTACAGTCACACACCATCCCTACAGTCACACATCATCCCTACAGTCACACATCATCCCTACAGTCACACATCATCCCTACAGTCACATCATCCCTACAGTCACACATCATCCCTACAGTCACACACCATCCCTACAGTCACACATTATCCCTACAGTCACACACCATCCCTACAGTCACATCATCCCTACAGTCACACACCATCCCTACAGTCACATCATCCCTACAGTCACACATCATCCCTACAGTCACATCATCCCTACAGTCACACACCATCCCTACAGTCACATCATCCCTACAGTCACATCATCCCTACAGTCACATCATCCCTACAGTCACACACCATCCCTACAGTCACACACCATCCCTACAGTCACACATCATCCCTACAGTCACACATTATCCCTACAGTCACATCATCCCTACAGTCACACACCATCCCTACAGTCACACATCATCCCTACAGTCACACATTATCCCTACAGTCACATCATCCCTACAGTCACACACCATCCCTACAGTCACACATCATCCCTACAGTCACACATCATCCCTACAGTCACACATCATCCCTACAGTCACACACCATCCCTACAGTCACATCATCCCTACAGTCACACCCCATCCCTACAGTCACACACCATCCCTACAGTCACATCATCCCTACAGTCACACATCATCCCTACAGTCTCACCCCATCCCTACAGTCACACACCATCCCTACAGTCACACATCATCCCTACAGTCACATCATCCCTACAGTCACACATCATCCCTACAGTCACATCATCCCTACAGTCACACCCCATCCCTACAGTCACACACCATCCCTACAGTCACACACCATCCCTACAGTCACACCCCATCCCTACAGTCACACACCATCCCTACAGTCACATCATCCCTACAGTCACACCCCATCCCTACAGTCACACACCATCCCTACAGTCACATCATCCCTACAGTCACACCTCATCCCTACAGTCACATCATCCCTACAGTCACATCATCCCTACAGTCACACACCATCCCTACAGTCACACATCATCCCTACAGTCACATCATCCCTACAGTCACACACCATCCCTACAGTCACACACCATCCCTACAGTCACACATCATCCCTACAGTCACATCATCCCTACAGTCACACATCATCCCTACAGTCACACACCATCCCTACAGTCACATCATCCCTACAGTCACACCCCATCCCTACAGTCACACATCATCCCTACAGTCACATCATCCCTACAGTCACACATCATCCCTACAGTCACACACCATCCCTACAGTCACATCATCCCTACAGTCACACATCATCCCTACAGTCACACATCATCCCTACAGTCATATCATCCCTACATTCACACACCATCCCTACAGTCACACATCATCCCTACAGTCACACACCATCCCTACAGTCACACACCATCCCTACAGTCACATCATCCCTACAGTCACACACCATCCCTACAGTCACACATCATCCCTACAGTCACATCATCCCTACAGTCACACATTATCCCTACAGTCACACACCATCCGTACAGTCACACACCATCCCTACAGTCACATCATCCCTACAGTCACACACCATCCCTACAGTCACACATCATCCCTACAGTCACACATCATCCCTACAGTCACATCATCCCTACAGTCACACATCATCCCTACAGTCACACATCATCCCTACAGTCACATCATCCCTACAGTCACACATCATCCCTACAGTCACACATCATCCCTACAGTCACATCATCCCTACAGTCACACATTATCCCTACAGTCACACACCATCCCTACAGTCACACACCATCCCTACAGTCACATCATCCCTACAGTCACACACCATCCCTACAGTCACACATCATCCCTACAGTCACACATCATCCCTACAGTCACACATCATCCCTACAGTCACATCATCCCTACAGTCACACATCATCCCTACAGTCACACACCATCCCTACAGTCACACATTATCCCTACAGTCACACACCATCCCTACAGTCACATCATCCCTACAGTCACACACCATCCCTACAGTCACATCATCCCTACAGTCACACATCATCCCTACAGTCACATCATCCCTACAGTCACACACCATCCCTACAGTCACATCATCCCTACAGTCACATCATCCCTACAGTCACACATCATCCCTACAGTCACATCATCCCTACAGTCACATCATCCCTACAGTCACACATCATCCCTACAGTCACATCATCCCTACAGTCACATCATCCCTACAGTCACATCATCCCTACAGTCACACACCATCCCTACAGTCACACACCATCCCTACAGTCACACATCATCCCTACAGTCACATCATCCCTACAGTCACATCATCCCTACAGTCACATCATCCCTACAGTCACATCATCCCTACAGTCACACACCATCCCTACAGTCACACACCATCCCTACAGTCACACATCATCCCTACAGTCACACATTATCCCTACAGTCACATCATCCCTACAGTCACACACCATCCCTACAGTCACACATCATCCCTACAGTCACACATTATCCCTACAGTCACATCATCCCTACAGTCACACACCATCCCTACAGTCACACATCATCCCTACAGTCACACATCATCCCTACAGTCACACATCATCCCTACAGTCACACACCATCCCTACAGTCACATCATCCCTACAGTCACACCCCATCCCTACAGTCACACACCATCCCTACAGTCACATCATCCCTACAGTCACACATCATCCCTACAGTCACACCCCATCCCTACAGTCACACACCATCCCTACAGTCACACATCATCCCTACAGTCACATCATCCCTACAGTCACACATCATCCCTACAGTCACATCATCCCTACAGTCACACCCCATCCCTACAGTCACACACCATCCCTACAGTCACACACCATCCCTACAGTCACACCCCATCCCTACAGTCACACACCATCCCTACAGTCACATCATCCCTACAGTCACACCCCATCCCTACAGTCACACACCATCCCTACAGTCACATCATCCCTACAGTCACACCTCATCCCTACAGTCACATCATCCCTACAGTCACATCATCCCTACAGTCACACACCATCCCTACAGTCACACATCATCCCTACAGTCACATCATCCCTACAGTCACACACCATCCCTACAGTCACACACCATCCCTACAGTCACACATCATCCCTACAGTCACATCATCCCTACAGTCACACATCATCCCTACAGTCACACACCATCCCTACAGTCACATCATCCCTACAGTCACACCCCATCCCTACAGTCACACATCATCCCTACAGTCACATCATCCCTACAGTCACACATCATCCCTACAGTCACACACCATCCCTACAGTCACATCATCCCTACAGTCACACATCATCCCTACAGTCACACATCATCCCTACAGTCATATCATCCCTACATTCACACACCATCCCTACAGTCACACATCATCCCTACAGTCACACACCATCCCTACAGTCACACATCATCCCTACAGTCACACACCCCATCCCTACAGTCACACATCATCCCTACAGTCACACATCATCCCTACAGTCACATCATCCCTACAGTCACATCATCCCTACAGTCACATCATCCCTACAGTCACACCATCATCCCTACAGTCACACCATCATCCCTACAGTCACACATCATCCCTACAGTCACATCATCCCTACAGTCACATCATCCCTACAGTCACACCATCATCCCTACAGTCACACATCATCCCTACAGTCACATCATCCCTACAGTCACATCATCCCTACAGTCACATCATCCCTACAGTCACACCATCATCCCTACAGTCACACATCATCCCTACAGTCACATCATCCCTACAGTCACATCATCCCTACAGTCACATCATCCCTACAGTCACATCATCCCTACAGTCACATCATCCCTACAGTCACACATCATCCCTACAGTCACACACCATCCCTACAGTCACATCATCCCTACAGTCACACATCATCCCTACAGTCACACATCATCCCTACAGTCACATCATCCCTACAGTCACATCATCCCTACAGTCACACATCATCCCTACAGTCACACATCATCCCTACAGTCACACACCATCCCTACAGTCACATCATCCCTACAGTCACACACCATCCCTACAGTCACACATCATCCCTACAGTCACACATCATCCCTACAGTCACATCATCCCTACAGTCACACATCATCCCTACAGTCACACATCATCCCTACAGTCACATCATCCCTACAGTCACACATCATCCCTACAGTCACACATCATCCCTACAGTCACATCATCCCTATAGTCACACATTATCCCTACAGTCACACACCATCCCTACAGTCACACACCATCCCTACAGTCACATCATCCCTACAGTCACACACCATCCCTACAGTCACACATCATCCCTACAGTCACACATCATCCTTACAGTCACACATCATCCCTACAGTCACATCATCCCTACAGTCACACATCATCCCTACAGTCACACACCATCCCTACAGTCACACACCATCCCTACAGTCACATCATCCCTACAGTCACACATTATCCCTACAGTCACACACCATCCCTACAGTCACATCATCCCTACAGTCACACACCATCCCTAAAGGTCACATCATCCCTACAGTCACACATCATCCCTACAGTCACATCATCCCTACAGTCACACACCATCCCTACAGTCACATCATCCCTACAGTCACATCATCCCTACAGTCACACACCATCCCTACAGTCACACACCATCCCTACAGTCACACATCATCCCTACAGTCACACATTATCCCTACAGTCACATCATCCCTACAGTCACACACCATCCCTACAGTCACACATCATCCCTACAGTCACACACCATCCCTACAGTCACACCCCATCCCTACAGTCACACACCATCCCTACAGTCACATCATCCCTACAGTCACACACCAACCCTACAGTCACACACCATCCCTACAGTCACACATCATCCCTACAGTCACATCATCCCTACAGTCACACATCATCCCTACAGTCACATCATCCCTACAGTCACACATCATCCCTACAGTCACACACCATCCCTACAGTCACACATTATCCCTACAGTCACACACCATCCCTACAGTCACATCATCCCTACAGTCACACACCATCCCTACAGTCACACCCCATCCCTACAGTCACACACCATCCCTACAGTCACACCATCCCTACAGTCACACATCATCCCTACAGTCACATCATCCTTACAGTCACACATCATCCCTACAGTCACACACCATCCCTACAGTCACACATCATCCCTACAGTCACACACCATCCCTACAGTCACACATCATCCCTACAGTCACACCCCATCCCTACAGTCACACATCATCCCTACAGTCACATCATCCCTACAGTCACACATCATCCCTACAGTCACACATCATCCCTACAGTCACACATTATCCCTACAGTCACACATCATCCCTACAGTCACACACCATCCCTACAGTCACACACCATCCCTACAGTCACACATCATCCCTACAGTCACACCATCCCTACAGTCACACATCATCCCTACAGTCACACATCATCCCTACAGTCACATCATCCCTACAGTCACACATCATCCCTACAGTCACATCATCCCTACAGTCACATCATCCCTACAGTCACACACCATCCCTACAGTCACACATCATCCCTACAGTCACACATCATCCCTACAGTCACACATCATCCCTACAGTCACACACGGAGGTGGAAACATGATGATTTGGGGCTGTTTCTCTGATAAAGGATCAGGCCGACTTTGCCTCATTGAGGGGCCAATGGACGGGGCCATGTATTGTAAGATCTTGGAGGAGAACCTTCTTCCCTCATCCAGAACACTGAAGATGGGTCATGGATGGGTCTTCCAGCATGACAAAGACCCAAAACATATCACCAAGGCAACAAAGGAGGGGCTCAAGAAGAAGCACATGAAGGTCATGGAGTGGCCTATCCAGTCTCCAGACCTTAATCCTATAGAAAATGTATGGAGGAGCTGAAACTTCGAGGTGCCAAGAAACCTTCAGGATTTAGAGAAGATCTGTAAAGAAAAGAAAATCCCTCCTGAGATGTGTGGAAACTGATCACCACCTACAAGAAACGTCTGACCTCTGTGATCACCAACAAGGGTTTCTCCACCAACTACTAAGGGGATCAAATACTTATTTTACTCCATTTATAACATTTGTATTGTGTGATTTCTCTGGATTTTTGGTTGATATTCTGTCTCTATCATATAAAATACACCTATGATAAAAATTATAGACCCTTCATTTCTATGTAAGGGGGCAAAACTTACACAATCTGCAGGGAGACGATCGTTATTCCCCCCCCCCCCCGTATATATTATAGTTTATATTGGAGTTTTTATCGCTCTCTCTGATTGGATAGCTCCGTGTTATCCGATGATTCGGAGTCTTTTGTCTCTCGGGACGCAGAGAAGTGGGAGGCGGCCTCTCAGGGTCGGAGATTACACCTTGTAGGGGAATGCTGGAATGTCAATCAGTCTGGAATTGGGTGACCTTGTGTGTGGCAGAAGGACATTCACACGGAGAACGATCGCTGGGGGGGGGTCATTGTGTACAATCATCCCGAGGGGCCCCTAAGTGTCCCTAATCAGCCCGATATAATAGAGAAATATACATTCATTATATGTCATCGCTTTATTAATACACACGGCATTAACCCCTTCATGCCTGAACCTTTTTTCTGACACTTGTTGCTTTTTTTTGGCAAGAATATTACTTAGAACCTCCAAACATTATATATACAGTATGTGACAAAAGTAAGTACACCCCTCGGTCACATGTTTGTAAATCTTTTCTTCTATCTTTTCATGTGACAACACTGAAGAAATGACACTTGTCTACAATGTAAAGTAGTGAGTGTACAGCTTGTATAACAGTGTAAATTTTCTGTCCCCTCAAAATAACTCAACACACAGCCATTAATGTCTAAACCGCTGGCAACAAAAGTCAGTACACCCCTAAGTGAAAATCTCCAAATTGGGCCCAAAGTGTCAATATTTTGTGTGGCCACCATTATTTTCCAGCACTGCCTTAACCCTCTTGGGCATGGAGGTCACCAGAGCTTCACAGGTTGTCACTGGAGTCCTCTTCCCCTCCTCCATGATGACATCACAGAGCTGGTGGATGTTAGAGACCTTGCGCTCCTCCACCTTCCGTTTGAGGATGTCCCACAGATGATCAATAGGGTTTAGGTCTGGAGACATGCTTGGCCAGTCCATCACCTTTACCCTCAGCTTCTTTAGCAAGGCAGTGGTGGTCTTGGAGGTGTTTGGGGTGGTTATCATGTTGGAATACTGCCCTGCGGTCCAGTCTCTGAAGGGAGGGGATCATGCTCTGCTTCAGTATGTCACAGTACATGTTGGCATTCATGGTTCCCTCAATGATCTGTAGCCCCCCAGTGCCGGCAGCACTCATGCAGCCCCAGACCATGACACTCCCACCACCATGCTTGACTGTAGACAAGACACACTTGTCTTTGTCCTCCTCACCTGGTTGCCCCCACACACGCTTGTCACCATCTGAACCAAATACGTTTATCTTGGTCTCATCAGACCACAGGACATGGTTCCAGTAATCCATCTCCTTAGTTTGCTTGTGTTCAGCAAACTGACTTTCTTGTGCATCATCTTTAGAAGAGGCTTCCTTCTGGGATGACAGCCATGCAGACCAATTTAATGCAGTGTGCGGCGTATGGTCTGAGCATTGACAGGCTGACCCCTAGCAACCATCAGTTAACAGTAACAATGTGCTGTAACCCCTAGCAATTAATGAGCATAATGTGTGCTGTAACCTCTAGCAGCCAACCAGCAAGCAGAAATGATGTGCTATGAACAACCAGTCAGTGCGTGGTACGGATATGCTGTAACCTCTAGCAACCAATCAGTTAGCAGTAATGATGGGCTGTAACCTTTAACAATCAGTGAGCAGTAATGATTTTCTTTAACCTTCAGCAACCAATCGGTTAGCAGTAATGATGGGCTGTAACCCCTAGCAACTAATCAGCTGTAATCTGTGCTGTAACCTCTACAAGCCAACCAGCAAGCAGAAATGATGATGTGCTGTAACCTCTAGCAACCAGTGTATGGTGATGATGTGCTGTAACCTCTAGCAACCAGTGTATGGCGATGATATGCTGTAATTTCTAGCAACTAATTAGTGAGCTGTAATGTGTGCTATAATCTCTAGCAACCAATCAGCAAGCAGAAATGATGTGCTGCAACCTCTAGCAACCAGTGATCGTTAATGATGTGCTATAACTTCTAGCAACCAATCAGTAAGCAGTAATCATCTGCTGTAACCTCTAGCAACCAATCAGTGAGCCGTAATGCGTGCTGCACTCTTTAGCAACTAATCAGCAAGCAGAAATGATGTGCTGTAACCTCTAGAAACCAGTTTGTGAGTGGTAATGATATGCTGTAACCTCTGACAACCAATCACAGTCATCACCTGATCTGCTGCAGAAAAAAGTTATTTTGAGTCTATCTGCCATTTATTGTATATGTTAGAGGTGGAGAGCGAAATTGCATGGTGGGGGGGGCCCCAAGAAAATGTTTTCCCAGGGTCCAATCAATATTGGAGACGGCCCTGGCTAGGCTGCCTGAGGCCTATGCAGGAGCAAGAGAAGCAGCGTAGGGTTAGGACTGCAGGATTGGAGTCCAACCGAGTTACAGAGGTTCCGCCGGACGGGGAACCAGTTAAGGTCGGAGGTAAAAGGGGAAGCTGTCACTTCTAAGGGACCATCCACCTTATTACCAGAGACTACTGTTAGTAAGCCTGAAGAAGGACCAAAGCAGTCTTCTCACCAGCCAGGGACGGTAAAGAAGCGGGAAAGCTTCAGCCAGTGCCAAGCCAGGGACCCAGCGGGTTAGCGGGGGTGACTCTCGAGGAGTATACAGCGGGATAGCGGGGGTGACTCTCGAGGAGTATACAGCAGGATAGCGGGGGCGACTCTTGAGGAGTATACAGCGGGTTAGGGGGGGGTGACTCTTGAGGAGTATACAGCGGGTTAATGGGGGGGTGACTCTTGAGGAGTATACAGCGGGTTAGCGGGGGGTGACTCTTGAGGGGTATACAGCGGGATAGCGGGGGTGACTCTTGAGGAGTATACAGCGGGTTAGCGGGGGGTGACTCTTGAGGGGTATACAGCGGGATAGCGGGGGTGACTCTTGAGGGGTATACAGCGGGATAGCGGGGGTGACTCTTGAGGAGTATACAGCGGGATAGCGGGGGTGACTCTTGAGGAGTATACAGCGGGATAGCGGGGGTGACTCTTGAGGAGTATACAGCGGGTTAGGGGGGGTGACTCTTGAGGAGTATACAGCGGGTTAGGGGGGGTGACTCTTGAGGAGTATACAGCGGGTTAGCGGGGGTGACTCCTGAGGAGTATACAGCGGGTTAGGGGGGGGGTGACTCTTGAGGAGTATACAGCGGGTTAGGGGGGGGGGGTGACTCTTGAGGAGTATACAGCGGGTTAGGGGGGGTGACTCTTGAGGAGTATACAGCAGGTTGAGGGGGTGACTCTTGAGGAGTATACAGCGGGTTGGGGGGGGGGGTGACTCTTGAGGAGTATACAGCAGGTTGAGGGGGTGACTCTTGAGGAGTATACAGCGGGTTAGGAGGGGGGGTGAAGAACCGGACTCTGTTGCCATGTTCTATGTGTGAAGATCTTCGGAAAGCTTAGTTGCCATAGGAGACAGCGGTCCTACCAATACAGAAGCCGCCTGCCTATAGTGTCCCGGAGTCTGAGAATTGTCATTGCACCTATCTAAGGGTGTCCTGGCCCCAACCCCCTCCCCCACAGTTCTTGTTAAGAGACAATAAATCTCTTTGCATTATAAAAAGTGACTGGCACCCATCATTTCATCTTGCATCACACCCGCCATGCCTGGTGACCCGCTCTACGAAGATGGATGTCGGCTCTCCCTGACTCTGGAGGTCACCGTCAGGCCTCTAGAGGTCGGGGCCATTGCTACATATGAATGTGAGTTAGGGAATTTAGATTGCAAGCTCCTTGGGGACAGGCACTGATGTGACTGTACAATATATATGTAAATTAATGGCGCTATATAAGTACCTGAAATAAAATATACAGCAGAGATTAGACCGTGAGAAGGAGCCAATCAGCTGTGCTCATGTAATAATAAGGAGCATGCTGATAGGAGGAGAGGACAGAGAGAGGAGCTCGTCACTGGGCAGCTTCTCCTCTCACTGTCCAGTCGCAGGCTGGGGGAGGGACCTGTAAGGGTATATTTAGAAAAAAATTGCACAGCACTTTACCCGGTGAGAATGCATGTGCTCTGTGCGACCAGCGCTATAAACAAATGGTACTTGGTTATTTCCTGTGCTGGTCGAATGTTTTTCATTGATTAGAGATGGAAAATACTGCATTTGATGGCGCAGACTATCATAGTCAATTTTTAAGGCGCCATCTAGTGGCCAAATGCAGTAGTCTTCTTTTAATATCAAAAACTTACAAATAGCGCAGGAAATGGCCTAATAACATTCGTTTTTTTTTTCCTCCATTAACACAAAACGAACGTGCAAGCACTTTCACTGGCTGAATTGCAGTTTTCTATGAACACATAAACCTACGTTACTGATCTAAAACATCAGATTTCCTCCTCTGACAGGGCTGTGCTGTGCCCCAGAGCTGTGCAAGTATCAGGGCTGGATGGACAGATATACAAATCCTTTGGCAGGTATAACGGCTCCTATATACACTATATTACCAAAAGTATTGGGACGCCTGCCTTTACACACACATGACCTTTAATGACATCCCAGTCTTAGTCCGGAGGGTTCAATATTGAGTTGGCTCCGCCCTTTGCAGCTATAACAGCTTCACCTCTTCTGGGAAGGCCGTCCACAAGGTTTAGGAGGGTGTCTATGGGAATGTTAGCCCATTTTTAACCCTTGGGGCCCACTGCAGGGGTGGTGTTCTTGCAGTTCCTGGAGTTGGACTTTAGGATCAGATAGCGCCACCGGTTCACTGGCCTGACTTTTCTCCACTGAAATCACCGGAGAGGTCACCTCCCCGACCGCAGCCCATGACTGAGCCAGGAAGGAGCCGCAAACCACTTCAAGAGTTTAGAGTGTACCTAACATGACATCAGATATATTTATATGTTAGAGTGTATCTAAATCCCAAAAGAATAAATAGAACATATTACCCTTACTTGTCCTACCAGCAACTTCCTGTCCCGGGGGTGACAACACCCCCTGTATTGTATTAATGGAGGAGCAATGTTGTCACCTTAGGCTTCTCTCCAGATTTGGACTACTAACACTTCCTATTTTATTAATCTCCATTACATGGGGGGCGGAGGGATTTATAGTTTACAGACAATAGCTTGGAAGGCAGATGAAATTGAGATTTTAATTCAGTGCTGGCCAGATTTTCTGTAGTGACAAAATGTTTTACTGAGCTTAAAAGTGAAAACGAATGCAGTCACCTCATCTAGGGACCAATAGTCTGAAGTATTACATTTCTGAACTTGGGTTTAGATATTCATTAACCAGGGGCCCCCAGATACGATCAAACAGTTGTGGACGACCTCTATTCTCATACACGATTCTATATAGGGGTCAATCAGTGTTCTACAAGTTCCCTTGGTTGGGGAGAGGAGTTTCTCTAGGTTCCTGGGGTTGGGAGGCCAGGTTTCCTGGGGTTAAGGGGGAAGGGTTCCATAGGGTTCCTCCAGGTTTCTGTGGTTAGCGGTTCCTCCGAGTTTCCCGGGTTTAAGGAGAGGGGTTCCTCTAGGTTCCTGGGGTTTGGGGAGAGGGGGTCCTCTAGGTTCCCAGGTTTGGGAGAGAGTTTTTCCTGTGGGGTTAGGGCAGAAGGGTTTCTCTGGGTTAACAGGGTTGAGAGAAAGGTGTTCCTCCAAGTTACCAGGGTTAAGGGAGAGGGGTTCCTCCAGGGTTGGGGAGAGGAATTCCTCTAAATTCCCAGGGGTGGGAAGCTTTCCTGCAGGTTTCCTGACTGAGAGAAGAAGGGTTCCTCCAGGTGTCTATGGCTATTGGGTTCTCTAGGTTCCCAGGTTTGGGAGGGAGAGTTTCCTGTGGGTTCTGGGGTTAGGGCAAAAGAGTTTCTCTGGGTTCCCAGGGTTGAGAGAAAGAGGGTTCCTCCAAGATACCAGGGGTTAAGAGAGAGGGGTTTTTCCAGGGTTAGGGGAAGGGATTTCTCTAAATTCCCAGGGTTGGAAGACTTTCCTGCGGGTTGCTGGACTTAGGGGAGAAGGGTTCCTCCAGGTTGCCAGGGTTAAATGAGAAGGGTTCCCCTAGGTTCCCAGGCTTGGGGCAGAGGGGGTTCTCTAGGTTCCTGGGGTTGGGGGAGAATGGGTCTTCTAAGTTCCCAGGTTTGGGAGGCAGAGTTTCCTGTGGGTTTCTGGGGTTAAGGCGAAAGAGTTTCTCTGGGTTCCCAGGGTTAAGGGATAGGGGTTCCTCCAGGGTTGGGGAGAGGGATGCCTCTAAATTCTCGGGGCTGGGAGGCTTTCCTGCAGGTTTTCGGACTTAGGGGAGAAGTGTTCTTCCAGGTGTCTTTGGCTAGGGGTTCTTCCAGGTTCCCGATGTTAGGGGAGAAGGGTTTCTCCAGGTTCCTAGGGTTGAGAGAGAGAGAGAGAGAGAGAGGGGTTTCTCCAAGTTCCCGGGGTTAGAGGTTTTTCCAGGATCCTAGGCATAGAAGTTCTTCCAGGTTTTTGATCTTTTTGGCACAAAAAAAAAAAAAAAGGAGAATTCTCAGGAGACATTTACAATGCTGGGTCACCAGTAACTCAACCAGTATACCCAAATGACAGATTGTGAAGTCACATATATTCGAGAAGTCTGGAGTCATCTCCAAGAAGCCAGTCATATCTGACCAATATCACCATACACATGTAAAGTCCAATAAGGAGTGGAAGAAATCCTCCCTCTGTTCACCATTCATAAAGAAGAGCGGTGTGGGCCTTACAGCCCAGTCTATGGAGACCTACTGATGGGTAATATATTTGGTAAAAGAATTTCACATGAATAATTCCAACCTTAGAGGAGAGAAGACAGAGCAGGTCATTGCCCTCAAACTCCATGCAGTCATCCATTGACAATTGGGGTTGCCATTTATCCTTTGGCTTTCTGAAATGTTGAGGTTGTAGTCATTATAAGATAAGATTGATATGTGGAGTAGAGGCCAACCTTGTGGCCCCAAACTGTAATGTGAAGGGGTCCCTGGCCTAGGCCTTAGTAGCACCACTTCCCTACAGACAGTGAACAATGAAGGCCTCTCTACGGTGCGATGCTGCGGGACAACTGAGGTGCCGATAGGTTGATTACACCACATTGCAATGTTCCCCCTTTTTATTTCAAACTAACTTTATTGAAATGTGACATTTCATAAAGTTCCATTGGCTACTGCGTGGTGCGAGACAGTGGATTGTTTTCGCCATCTGTGTCCCATTGTGGAGATTTTCCTCCACTTCCTGTCCCATAGCCAAACAGGAAGTGAGATGAAATCCCTGCAAATTAAGGGACTTCTTTGGGGACCCCCAGGTCACTAGAACTAGTGTCCCCATTGGAAGATTTCCCCTCTATTTCTGTTCTGGGGACAACCCAAAATTTGGGATTTCTTTTACTTTCGATAATGGGAAACCGGGGACACAGACAGCAATAAAAATTGACAGGGGGTCTAATCCCTCTCCACACCATTCAAACACTAGAAAGTTATACTTTAAAGGGGAACTCTGACTACAACAAGGAGGCCAACATGCCCCCTATGTGACAGCACTGGCCAGGTGACAGTAACTGCGCTTTATAGATCTTGTAAAAGTAAATGGGTGGCTCTACAATCGTTTACATGACAGCCGATCGCCGTCAGAAAATACCAACCTCCTGGCTGCAGCAGCCCTGAAATTGTCGTAACCCCCGAATACCAGGACATTTATGGACATATTTGGTAGAAAAGAAAGTTCAATAGACTGAGGAGAGGCATTATATAGTATTGGCTGGGAATGGAGGGGTCTTCTCTATGGGGGGATTTGTTATGGATTCATAGAATGTGACCATCATTCCTTCAGAAGCTCTGCAATCATTTCCCTGGGCCGGGACCGGCCTCTACAATGGACAGCGGGAATCTGGGGACCATAAATAGAAGATAAGGAAGGATACGCCCAATAAGTCTTCTGGCAGCTGTAGGGTCTCAGGGGAGAGTCTCGCGTTTTGTTCCTTCCACATGATGGAACAAGAGAAGGAAAGAAAGTATTTAAAGTGTTTGGAGGTATTGGGGGAAATTAGCGATCCGTCCATTGTTCTGTCTCAGTGATCCGGTCCAGTAGATGGAGAGGACGATCCGTCCATTGTTCTGTCTTAGTGATCCGGTCCAGTAGATGGAGAGGACGATCCGTCCATTGTTCTGTCTTAGTGATCCGGTCCAGTAGATGGAGAGGACGATCAGTCCATTATTCTGTCTTAGTGATCCGGTCCAGTAGATGGAGAGGACGATCCGTCCATTGTTCTGTCTCAGTGATCCGGTCCAGTAGATGGAGAGGACGATCCGTCCATTGTTCTGTCTCAGTGATCCGGTCCAGTAGATGGAGAGGGCGATCCGTCCATTATTCTGTCTTAGTGATCCAGTCCAGTAGATGGAGAGGACGATCCGTCCATTGTTCTGTCTCAGTGATCCGGTTCAGTAGATGGAGAGGACGATCCGTCCATTGTTCTGTCTCAGTGATCCGGTCCAGTAGATGGAGAGGACGATCCGTCCATTGTTCTGTCTCAGTGATCCGGTCCAGTAGATGGAGAGGACGATCCGTCCATTGTTCTGTCTCAGTGATCCGGTCCAGTAGATGGAGAGGACGAGCCGTCCATTATTCTGTCTCAGTGATCCAGTCCAGTAGATGGAGAGGACGATCCGTCCATTGTTCTGTCTTAGTGATCCGGTCCAGTAGATGGAGAGGACGATCCGTCCATTGTTCTGTCTTAGTGATCCGGTCCAGTAGATGGAGAGGACGAGCCGTCCATTATTCTGTCTCAGTGATCCAGTCCAGTAGATGGAGAGGACGATCCGTTCATTGTTCTGTCTTAGTGATCCGGTTCAGTAGATGGAGAGGACAAGCTGTCCATTGTTCTGTCTCAGTGATCCGGTCCAGTAGATGGAGAGGACGATCCGTTCATTGTTCTGTCTCGGTGATCCGGTCCAGCAGATGGAGAGGACGATCCGTCCGTTGTTCTGTCTTAGTGATTATAGAGTCTACCTAGCCTTCCTCCCAGGCCTATCTGGACTCATCACATCAACATCTGCCTGGATCACCAATACCCCTACACCAGTACTATCAGAACCCCCCTACTAGTGTGGTGGAAATGATAAGTTTCTCTTTATAAGCAAAGTGTCTCACAATTTGAACACTGTTTACATGGCTTTGAACACGATCGTGTGCACATTCTCACCGCTACCAATGATGCAAGCCGTACTCTATCATGGCTCAGTGGGCCATCATTTTGTATGGTTATGCTATGGTTCCCATGTACAGAGATCCATCTGCTAGGAGCGTTAATGCAATTGCCATGAGGTGGCCAGTCCCTTGGTGAGGCATAAACAATCCCCCCTAAAGGAGCAAACAGATCTGCCGTGTCCACGGGAAGGTTTCCTTAGCCAATGGTCTTCCACCAGCGTCTGTATGTGCGAATACCCTCACATGAGCGTATTACAGCAAAACTGACACTGGGGGACATCTGACAACATACATTAAATAAAAATTTCCACAACACTAGTACTACCAGTACCCCTATAGCAGTACTACCAGTACCCCTATACCAATACTACCAGTACCCCTATACCAGTATCACAGCACACTGAAAGAACTAGAGTCCTCTTCCCTCAAAATAACCCTACATCCGTACCACCAGAATCCCTACACCCATACCACCAGTATCGCCAATACCCCTACATCTGTACCACCAGAACCCCTACATCCGTACCACCAGAACCCCTACACCCATACCACCAGTATCGCCAATACCCCTACATCTGTACCACCAGAACCCCTACATCCGTACCACCAGAACCCCTACATCCGTACCACCAGAACCCCTACATCCGTACCACCAGAACCCCTACACCCATACCACCAGTATCGCCAATACCCCTACATCTGTACCAGAACCCCTACATCCGTACCACCAGAACCCCTACACCCATACCACCAGTATCGCCAATACCCCTACATTTGTACCAGAACCCCTACATCCGTACCACCAGAACCCCTACATCCCTACCACCAGAACCCCTACACCCATACCACCAGTATCGCCAATACCCCTACATCCGTACCACCAGAACCCCTACATCAGTACCACCAGAACCCCTACACCCATACCACCAGTATCGCCAATACCCCTACATCTGTACCACCAGAACCCCTACATCCGTACCACCAGAACCCCTACATCCGTACCACCAGAACCCCTACACCCGTACCACCAGAACCCCTACACCCATACCACCAGTATCGCCAATACCCCTACATCCGTACCACCAGAACCCCTACATCCGTACCACCAGAACCCCTACATCCGTACCACCAGAACCCCTACACCCATACCACCAGTATCGCCATTACCCCTACATCCGTACCACCAGAACCCCTACATCTGTACCACCAGAACCCCTACACCCGTACCACCAGAACCCCTACACCCGTACCACCAGAACCCCTACACCCATACCACCAGAACCCCTACACCCATACCACCAGAACCCCTATACCCATACCACCAGTATCGCCAATACCCCTACATCCGTACCACCAGAACCCCTACATCCGTACCACCAGAACCCCTACATCCGTACCACCAGAACCCCTACACCCATACTACCAGTATCGCCATTACCCCTACATCCGTACCACCAGAACCCCTACATCTGTACCACCAGAACCCCTACACCCGTACCACCAGAACCCCTACACTCGTACCACCAGAACCCCTACACCCGTACCACCAGAACCCCTACACCCATACCACCAGAACCCCTACACCCATACCACCAGAACCCCTACACCCATACCACCAGTATCGCCAATACCCCTACATCATTATCATATCACACGGAGAACCAGACTCTGCCTCCATCCATTCATTCTTTCCTAGACTCATCACATCAACATCTGCCTGGAACACCAATAACCCTATACCAGTATCACATCTAGGGGTTCTGAAATTAATCTCTGCATTGCGATTCGGGTGTCCCAGATGCGGCATCGATGCATGCGACCGGAAAAATCGATTGCTGGGTGACGTCATCCCGACTTGCCCCGCCCCTCCCGGGAGATCGCTCCGAGCGTAGTTGGTAAAAGAACTAAGAATTAATAAATCCTGTGTTACAATCAATGAAGTGGCCCGCTGTTATGTGCTTTTTAAAAAAATATGACATTTTATAACTCATTTCCCAGTGTGTGTGTACATGCCGCTCATGTGACTGCCCGGCCCGCCTCTCTCCTCTCACGTCTCTCCTGACATCAGCGGAGAATTCTCAGCCCCACCTGCCTCTCTTCTGATCTGATAGCTACAGTCAGCGGGCGGGGCTGAGAATTCTCCGCTGACGTCAGGAGAGACGTGAGAGGAGAGAGGAGAGAGAGGCCGATTGGGCAGACACATGAGCGGCATGTATTGTATACACACTGAGAAATTGAGGTATGAAGTTCCATATTTTTTTAAAAGCACTTAATTGTAACACAAGATTTATTAAAACACAGCAATTTTAACAGCAGTAGAGTAGAAATGTGTTTGTACTCTACTTACACCTCGTACATGCTCCATGCTGACAGTTCCCCGGCTTACGTTTGCATATTCCACTGTGTTAACTCCTAGTGTGCTGGAAGGTGCAAACGGGGAAGCCAGGGAACTGTCAGCACAGAGACAGCACAGGGAACTTCACAGGGCTGTTTGTCAGCTGTGGATTGTAATCCCTCCTGACCTCCCAGCAGCAGTGTGTGTGAATGCCTGTACCCTCTAGTGCACCAGATTACTGCACTGAGTGAAGTTATTTTTAATTCAAAGCGGAGTTCCAGTCAATTTACAAAAAAAGTATCTTCTGACTTTTAATAAAAAGACACTCACCTGTCCCACAATCCAGCGATGTGGCCACCCAAACCCTCCCTTCTCTCCCCCGCCTGTCCACGGCGCTGGCAATACTACTGCGGGCATCCGGCTGTGACAGCTTGCAGCTTCACAGCCGGGTGCGCATGTCTCACTGCGCTGTCCTGCATAGCTGGGCAATCTTCTGAGACCTGTGATGTGTCCCAGAAGATTACAGGGATAGGCGGCCCAAGCGGAAGTGGGAGCTCGTTGGTAATCTTGAAATCGAATCGAAGACCAGATAATCGTAATCGAATCGTGAGACCAGTGAAGATGCGCACCCCTAACTATAATTATATATATATATTTAGAGGTGCGCATCTTCACTGGTCTCACGATTCGATTACGAATATATATATATATATATATATATATATATATATATATATATATATATATATATGATATTGCTTGTCACGGAACCGAAACCGTCACCCAGCTTTGGTGCGTCCATCAGTATACCGCTTCCCCCAGTCTGGAACTTCAGATATCAGGTATTACAACCACATATTGCAACCAAGAACCAGACAAGATTAGCTCAGTTACAAAACTGGAACTTCTTTATTTGAAACTCAGACAGACACATACTTTTATATGCCACAGGAGGATATCCCCCCTCCTGATCATGTTACCCTAACAATACAGATTGTAACTAGAAACATAATTACAATAACCAAAATATACTATAAACATTGCGTTAATTAACCACCTGGATGACTCAGAAGTCTCATTTCAGGTCAGACTTGCTGACTTCAAGCTCAGAGGGTACAATACACATTAACATAAGTATAAACACAGAACACCTTCAGACAATAGCAGGAGACCCCAGTATCAGACTGTCCGCCTTCTACATTGTACAGAGGCCAAAGTAATCAGCTCTTTCAATTAACACGTATAGTTCTGAATCAAACAAACCAGGAATAGTCCTCATATATTTCCTGGGAGATATTGTGGATAAATATTATTGTCCCCTCTGAAGTGTCCAAGTATCCATTAAGTCTCGGTCAATTATTAGAGAATGATCTGCTCTCTCCCCGGGACACAGTCAGTGGGTAAGAAGCTTGCTCCTAGTCCAATCCAGAAGCCCTTATCTTGGTTAGGTCTGTCACATTGCTTTCCTCCAGGAAATGATTCCTTTACATAAAGTGTACATGAAGCCACATTGTTTCCAGTTTTGGGTGGAGAGGGAAGAAATAAATCTTATAAGAGAGGAGAAGGCAGAGCAGCAGATGCACCAATTAGAAGCGGAGTTTATTGGGGGTCCTAACGCTCGGACACAAGCTTCACGGCTGGCTGCTCAGGACATGGAAATACCTTTCTATGGCGGCCACAGAACTGAAAAGTGTTTTTTTAGTAAAGAGAGGGAAGGAACGGGATGATTGCTGGTTTAAAATAATACAACCCCCCTCCCCCACTAATATAAATCACCCATTCTGGTAAATTAGTAACCGCAGCAGATCACAGTTTGCATTAATTAGCCCATTTCTGACTTCCAGAACAAGGCGCTCCCCGTTATCCCTCCACTCCTCCATAGAAAATAATGATTTACTCCACAGCAACAAGAGTTCTCCTACTGGAGGGACTAATAATCCCTACCCAGTCATGTGTGCAGAATGCCCTACAGGTCTTTATGTGGTTGAAAGTGGGAAAACATTCCAATGAACTATAGGACCAGGGACAATGCATTATTGAATAGGGAGTTTGTACTAGAGACTATGGACTACTGAATAGTGACTATGGATTACTGAATAGGGACTGGGACTATGAAAGTGGGACTATGGATTACTGAATAAGGACTAGGTACTAGAGACTATGGATTAGGGACTATGGACTATGGTCTGGGACTATGTGCTAGAGACTAGGGACTATGGCCTAGGAACTTTGTACTATGGACTATGACCAGGGGCCTAGAGACTGTGGCCTAGAGACTGCGGCCTAGAGACTGCGGCCTATGGCCTAGGTACTATGTACTAGAGAGACTATGGCCTAGGGATGTACTAGAGACTATGGGCTATGTACTATAGACTATGTCCTAGAGACTATGTACTATGGCCTAGGGACTATGTACTAGAGATTTGAGACTATGGCCTAGGGACTATGTACTAGAGACTATGGACCATGGCCTAGGGACTATGTATTAGAGACTATGGACCATGGCCTAGAGACTATGGACCATGGCCTAGGGACTATGTACTATGGCCTAGGGACTATGTCCTAGAGACTAAGGACTATGTCCTAGAGACTATGGACTATGTCCTAGAGACTATGGACTATGGCCTATGTACTAGAGACTATGGCCTAGGGACTATGTACTAGAGATTTGAGACTATGGCCTAGGGACTATGTACTAGAGACTATGGCCTAGGGACTATGTACTAGAGATTTGAGACTATGGCCTAGGGACTATGTACTAGAGACTATGGACCATGGCCTAGGGACTATGTACTATGGCCTAGGGACTATGTCCTAGAGACTAAGGACTATGTCCTAGAGACTATGGACTATGGCCTATGTCCTAGAGACTATGGACTATGGCCTATGTACTAGAGACTATGGCCTAGGGACTATGTACTAGAGATTTGAGACTATGGCCTAGGGACTATGTACTAGAGATTTGAGACTATGGCCTGGGGACTATGTACCAGAGACTATGGACTATGGATATACAAACGCCTGTGTTATTAATGACATTCACTGTGGCACTGATCAAATAAAACTAGAGGAGGGTGAGCTGCCCTGTGCACCAAATGCCACTTGCCTAAAACTTTTATTGTAAATCATAAAAGGTTGGTGTCGGACCATAGATATTCCTGTAAGGTGAGGTCTCTCTCTCAGATATGTGATACGGGTACAACTCATCCATGTGGACACAAATCACCACTGATGGACGAGCCCCATACTTCACCATACTTCACCATACTTCACCATACTTCACCATACTTCACCATACTTCACCATACTTCACCATACTTCACCATACTTCACCATACTTCACCATACTTCACCATACTTCACCATACTTCACCATACTTCACCATACTTCACCATTCTCCACCATTCTCCACCATACTCCACCATACTCCACCATTCTCCACCATACTCCACCATACTCCACCATACTCCACCATTCTTCACCATTCTCCACCATTCTTCACCATACTTCACCATTCTTCACCATACTTCACCATATCCACAAAAAAGCTACTCTCTTAATCAAGACTACATTGACACAAGGCATATCTCACCCCACAAAAAAAGAAAAATGGAGGGGGAGGGGGGAAAGAATGTGTCCGGACAAAAATGAAATCATGTGAACCTAAATAAACATGAAGTCAGAAGGTGCTCCCAAAATCAAATCACCCGATCCTAACATGTTTCACTCTTCAAATAGAGCTTTGTCGGAGGTAAAAAAAGGGCACAGAAAGTGAAGAAAATGAGCAACCCAAAAGTAACCGACTGTCACATGTTGAAAATGTAGCGACATCCCCGACCTCCAAAGGCCTGATGGTGACCTCCAGAGTCAGGGAGAGCTGACATCCATCCTTGTAGTGGGGGTTATTAGGCATGGTGGGTGTATTGCAAGTTGGATGATTGGGCGCCAGTCACTTTCTGAATGCAAGAAAAAGAGATTTATGGTCTCTTAACAGAACCGGTGGAGAGAGGGTTAGGGCCAGGACACCCTTAGGCAGATGCAATAGTAATTGGCAGACTCAGAGACAAAAAATAATAGGCAGACAGCTATACAAGTTGAGGGCCTTTAAGCTGGATGCAGCAGCTGTATTTGTAGAGCTGCTGTCTCCTATGGCAACTGAACTTTGAACAGTCAATAGAGAGCCATACACGTAACTCACAGTAACCCGTTATAGATCTTCTCTCACATCATCCTATTGTAGATCTTCACTCACTGAGCTCCCGATCTCTCACTAGACTTCAAGATCCCAGACATCTATGGACTATGGCCTAGGGACTATGTACTGGAGACTAGAGACTATGGCCTAGAGACTATGGACTAGAGACTATGGACTATGCCCTAGGGACTATGTACTAAAGACTATGGACTAAAGACTATGGACTAAAGACTATGGACTAAAGACTATGGACTAAAGACTATGGACTAAAGACTATGCCCTATGGCCTAGGGACTATGGACTAGAGACTATGGCCTATGGCCTAGGGACTATGGCCTAGGGACTATGGCCCAGGGACTATGGCCCAGGGACTAGAGACTATGGACTAGAGACTATGGACTAGAGACTATGGCCTAGGGACTAGGGACTAAAGACTGTGGACTAAAGACTATGGACTAAAGACTATGGACTAAAGACTATGGCCTATGGACTAAAGACTATGGCCTATGGACTAGAGACTATGGCCTATGGCCTAGGGACTATGTACTAGAGCCTATGGCCTAGGGACTATGGCCCAGGGACTAGAGACTATGGACTAGAGACTATGGCCTATGGCCTAGGGACTATGTACTAGAGCCTATGGCCTAGGGACTATGGCCCAGGGACTAGAGACTATGGACTAGAGACTATGGACTAGAGACTATAGCCTAGGGACTATGTACTAGAGAGACTATGGCCTAGGGACTACTTACTAGAGACTATGTACTAGATACTATGGCCTAGGGACTAGGTACTAGATACTATGGCCTAGGGACTATGGCCTATGGCCTAGGAACTATGTATTAGACTATGGACTATGGCCTATGGCCTATGTACTAGAAACTATGCCCTAGGGACTATGTACTAGAGACTATGGACTATGACCTAGAGACTATGTACTAGAGAGACTATGGACTATGGCCTAGGGACTATGTACTAGAGAGACTATGGACTATGGCCTAGGGACTATGTACTAGAGAGACTATGGACTATGGCCTAGGGACTATGTACTAGAGACTATGGACTGTGGCCTAGGGACTATGTACTAGAGACTATGGACTGTGGCCTAGGGACTATGTACTAGAGAGACTATGGACTATGTCCTAGGGACTATGTACTAGAGAGACTATGGACTATGGCCTAGGGACCATGTACTAGAGAGACTATGGACTATGGCCTAGGGACTATGTACTAGAGAGACTATGGACTATGGACTAGAGACTATGGACTAGAGACTATGGACTAGAGACTATGGACTATGGCCTAGGGACTATAGACTATGGCCTAGGGACTATGGCCTAGGGACTATGTACTAGAGAGACTATGGACTATGTCCTAGGGAGACTATGGACTATGGCCTAGGGACTATGTACTAGAGAGACTATGGACTATGTCCTAGGGACTATGTACTAGAGAGACTATGGACTATGTCCTAGGGACTATGTACTAGAGAGACTATGGACTATGGCCTAGGGACTATGTACTAGAGAAACTATGGACTATGGCCTAGGGACTATGTACTAGAGAAACTATGGACTATGGCCTAGGGACTATAGACTATGGCCTAGGGACTATAGACTATGGCCTAGGGACTATAGACTATGGCCTAGGGACTATAGACTATGGCCTAGGGACTATAGACTATGGCCTAGGGACTATAGACTATGGCCTAGGATCTATGGCCTAGGGACTATGGAATATGGCCTAGGGACTAGGGACTATGTCCTAGGGACTATGGACTAGGGACTATGGCCTAGGGACTATGGACTGTGGCCTAGGGACTATGGACTATGGACTATGGCCTAGGGACTATGGACTATGGACTATGGCCTAGGGACTATGGCCTAGGGACTATGGCCTAGGGACTATGGCCTAAAGACTATGTACTAGAGACAATGTACTAGAGACTATGGACTATGGCCTAGGGACTATGTACTAGAAACTATGGCCTAGGGACTATGTACTAGAGACTATGGACTATGGCCTAGGGACTATGTACTAGAGACTATGGACTATGGCCTAGGGACTATGTACTAGAGACTATGGACTATGGCCTAGGGACTAGGGACTATGTACTAGAGAGACTATGGACTAGGGACTAGGGACTATGTACTAGAGAGACTATGGACTATGGCCTAGGGACTATGTACTAGAGAGACTATGGACTATGGCCTAGGGACTATGTACTAGAGAGACTATGGACTATGTCCTAGGGACTATGTACTAGAGAGACTATGGACTATGTCCTAGGGACTATGTACTGGAGAGACTATGGACTATGGCCTAGGGACTATAGACTATGGCCTAGGATCTATGGCCTAGGGACTATGGCCTAGGGACTATGGCCTAGGGACTATGGACTATGGCCTAGGGACTATGTACTAGAAACTATGGCCTAGGGACTATGTACTAGAGACTATGGACTATGGCCTAGGGACTATGTACTAGAGACTATGGACTATGGCCTAGGGACTATGTACTAGAGACTATGGACTATGGCCTAGGGACTATGTACTAGAGAGACTATGGACTATGGCCTAGGGACTATGTACTAGAGAGACTATGGACTATGGCCTAGGGACTATGTACTAGAGAGACTATGGACTATGGCCTAGGGACTATGTACTAGAGACTATGGACTAGAGACTATGGACTATGGCCTAGGGACTATGTACTAGAGACTATGGACTAGAGACTATGGACTAGAGACTATGGACTAGAGACTATGGACTAGAGACTAGGGACTATGGCCTAGGGACTATGGCCTAGGGACTAGGAACTATGGACTATGGCCTAGGGACTATGGACTGTTGAATAGGGACTATGTACTAGAGACTATGGACTATGGCCTAGGGACTATGGACTGTTGAATAGGGACTATGTACGAGAGATAGGGACTATGTACGAGAGATAGGGACTATGTACGAGAGATAGGGACTATGTACGAGAGACTATGGACTATGGCCTAGGGACTATGGACTGTTGAATAGGGACTATGTACGAGAGATAGGGACTATGTACGAGAGACTATGGACTATGGCCTAGGGACTATGGACTGTTGAATAGGGACTATGTACGAGAGATAGGGACTATGTACGAGAGATAGGGACTATGTACGAGAGATAGGGACTATGTACTAGGGACTATGTACTGAATGAGAGGAACTCTCAGGACACGTTTCTGGCGGGATGGCTCAGCCCCAGATTTACAAATCCCTGCCCCCCACTTTCTGTATCTTTCCTGAAACGTGCGGCAGATTCGGGGAGTTCTTAGTCCCTTATAGGTGTAAAGACGGGTGGACTTTGTATTGAGGATTAGAAATAAATCGCACAGCGATCACTACAAGAGAAAAAAAACTGTTTGTGTAATAAATGTGTAAATATTGTGGCCTTTATATTGTGGCCTTTATATTGTGGCCTTTATATTGTGGAGTGCCTAATGTAACCCCTTCCATACCGGGGCCGATTCTGTCACTTCTCTCCTACATGTAAAATCATCAATATTTTGCTAGAAAATGACTCCGAACCCCAAACATTATATATATATATATTTTTAGCAGACATCCTGGGGAATAAAACGTAAAATTCAGGAAGGGGAATGAACTCTAAAAGTGACCTGGAAACAAACAATCGTATAAGTCCCAAATAAATCAAGTGCTGATCTCAAAGTGTATGGAGGCTTCTCAGACTAAGACATAAAGACAACACAGTGCTGGAAGGTAATACGATTGACTGCTTAGCAGTCCCACAAAGACCACCCCAGTATAATAGGACGTACCCCAATCTTCAGTATAATAGGACATATAACATCTGAAGGGGGGGGGACGAGAAGAGGGAGGACGGGTGGGGAGCACAGTGGTGTAGGGGGGGGCACAGTGGTGTAGTGGGTGGCACAGTGGTGTAGTGGGGGTAGCACAGTGGTGTAGGGGGCGGCACAGTGGTGTAGTGGGTGGCACAGTGGTGTAGTGGGGGTAGCACAGTGGTGTAGTGGGCGGCACAGTGGTGTAGTGGGCGGCACAGTGGTGTAGTGGGGTGGCACAGTGGTGTAGTGGGGGTGGCACAGTGGTGTAGGGGGTGGCACAGTGGTGTAGGGGGTGGCACGGTGGTGTAGGGGGTGGCACAGTGGTGTAGGGGGTGGCACAGTGGTGTAGGGGGCGGCACAGTGGTGTAGGGGGCGGCACAGTGGTGTAGGGGGCGGCACAGTGGTGTAGTGGGTGGCACAGTGGTGAAGGGGGCGGCACAGTGGTGAAGGGGGTGGCACAGTGGTGAAGGGGGTGGCACAGTGGTGTAGGGGGTAACACAGTGGTGTAGGGGGTAACACAGTGGTGTAGGGGGTAACACAGTGGTGTAGGGGGTGGCGCAGTGGTGTAGGGGGTGGCGCAGTGGTGTAGGGGGTGGCGCAGTGGTGTAGGGGGTAGCACAGTGGTGTAGGGGGGAGTCACACAGTGGTGTAGGGGGTAGCACAGTGGTGTAGTGGGTAGCACAGTGGTGTAGTGGGTAGCACTTTCGCCTAGCAGTAAGAAGGGTCTCTGGTTCGAATCCCAACCACGACACTACCTGCCTGGAGTTTGTATGTTCCCCCTGTGTTGGGTTTCCTCCGGGTGCTCCAGTTTCCTCCCACACTACAAAGACATCCTGGGAGGTTAATTGGATCCTCTCTAAATTGTCCCCGGTATATGAATGTGAGTTAGGGAACCTTAGATTGTAATGTGAAAAAGTGCAGAAGATATTTGAATAGTCTATAAGGCTATTCAGTATCAACTAGTATTATAAAAACGTGATACCACATAAGAATAAAAATGACATATAGAAAAACAAAAGTAATAATACCAATAATAATGTCCTTGATTGTATAAACATAATCATACATATAGTGAAATAAGCAAAAACATATACAAGAAATTATTAATCTTAGTTCTACACCAGGGATCTGCAATTAGCGGACCTCCAGCTGTTGCAAAACTACAAGTCCCATCATGCCTCTGCCTCTGGGTGTCATGCTTGTGACTGTCAGAGTCTTGCTATGCCTCATGGGAGTTGTAGTTCTGCAACAGCTGGAGGTCCGCTAATTGCAGATCCCTGATAGATAGGCTTAGCCCATATAAAGGGCGACACACAAAAGTGACACAAAAAATGGTGAAAAAGTGTTGATAGAAGATTCACCACCGCTCTGAATAGAGGCTTAGGGCTCTTTCACACGGGAGGGATCCATGATGATCCGCCCCGTGAACATCCGCTTGCTCAGCGGGGATCGCTCTGCGGACGCTGCACAGGACCTGCCGCTCTCCCCTATGGGGGATCGGATGATGAGGGACTGTAGAGTCCCTCGTCACCCGATCCGATCTGATAATGGATGGAAGAGTAGGTTTTTCCTCCGCTGCACTTTATCAGATCGGAGCGGGTCGGATGTCCGCGGACGTGTCACCGCTAACATCCGACGCTCCATAGAGGTCTATGGAGGATCCGTTCAGGTCCACCTAAAAAACTGACAGGCGGATCGTTCATCTGAAAGAGGCCTTACCAGAAAGATCGGACCCAGATGGGCATATACAGGTGGGCATATACAGATGGGCATATACAGATGGGCATATACAGATGGGCATATACAGATGGGCATATACAGGTGGGCATATACAGGTGGGCATATACAGATGGGCATATACAGGTGGGCATATACAGATGGGCATATACAGATGGGCATATACAGGTGGGCATATACAGGTGGGCATATACAGATGGGCATATACAGATGGGCATATACAGGTGGGCATATACAGATGGGCATATACAGATGGGCATATACAGGTGGGCATATACAGGTGGGCATATACAGATGGGCATATACAGATGGGCATATACAGGTGGGCATATACAGGTGGGCATATACAGATGGGCATATACAGGTGGGCATATACAGATGGGCATATACAGATGGGCATATACAGATGGGCATATACCCACTGGGTCAATCAGGCGTGTAAAAGTGGGGATCACTGATGACAGTAAGAGCCCTTTCACACTGGGGCGGGGGGCGGCGTCGGCGGTAAAACGCTGCTATTATTAGCGGTGTTTTACCGTCAGTATGCGGCCACTAGAGGGGCGGTTTTACCCCCCCGCTAGCGGCCGAGAAAGGGTTAAATACCACCACAAAGCGCCTCTGCAGACGGCGGTATAGCCGCGCCGTCCCATTGATTTCAATGGGCAGGAGCGGTGGAGGAGAGGTATACACACCGCTCCTTCACCGCTCCGAAGATGCTGCTGGCAGGACTTTTTTTCCCGTCCTGCCAGCGCACCGCTCCAGTGTGAGATCCCTCGGGGGCTTTCACACTGGGATAAAAGCAGCGGCACTTTCGGGTCGGTTTGCAGGCGCTATTATTAGCACAATATCGCCTGCAAACCGCCCCAGTGTGCAAGGACTCTAACCACAAAGGACACAATTCCAGGTGTCCCGGATGTACGGCCTTCTCTCCCCTTCCTGGGCCACAAACATCAACAACCTAGCCCTGCAAGATTCGATCGCTTGTCGTGTCAGCTGCTCATTTCGTTTAATCTCCTGAGGACAGCCCGATATACACACCACCTTTTATTTAGCCTTAGATTGGAAGCTCCTGAGGGTCGGGACCGATGTGACTGTACAATGTATATGTAAAGCGCTGTGTAAATTGACGGCACTATATTATATAAGTACCTGAAATAAATAAATACAGAATTAGAGGCGGATGAGAGAAAAGGGAAGAATCTGAAACTTCAGGTGTGTAGAAATCTTCTCCTCCTTACTGCCCAATGCTGCGCCTCCTCTAACTGCTACGTGACATGTACCTGACAGTGCCAGGGCTGTGTGTAGGTGGATACGGGGTATACGGGGTATACGGGGTATACGGGGTCCAAGTACCCTCCTCACCAGGTCACAGCTGGAGGACCAGATCCCCCTGTATGAGGTGCTCCCCCTCCTGGGTGTTGGAGGTACTGCAGCCCCCGAAGTCTGTCCCGGGGGGGGTCCCCTCCTCCACTATTATCTCTCCAGGAAGGGGACACTCCGTCACTTCACAGAGATTTCTGATTTGTTTTGTCTCCCAGACAGGAAGTATGAAGAATTCTTCTCAATGGGACACCGAGAGTCAAGGAAAGAATGCCGGCCGGGGGGCCATCCACCTTTTATACCAGAAGAATAAATATAGAGATATATAAAGATCTGACAGTCCACGTCATCCAATGAGAAGAGAGAAGACAATACATTGTTATATATAATGACGTCTATGTGTGTGGGGGAGGGGCAGGGTCGGGGGGGGATGGGGGGGGGGGATTTCTGTACTACAGAACTTCTATAATAGAATACATAGAAATGATAATGTGTCTTCTCCATAGAGAAGTCTGCCCCCTTGTGGCTGCGATCAGGACATCCGTCTCCTCTGATCATGTGACCTGTGGATGACCCCCTCCCCCGCTCAGCAGAATATTTCTGGGGGCGTGTTCACAGGAATGCCCCTCTTTGCCCCCCATGAGAACCGCAGAAGAAGAAGAAGAAGAAGAAGAAGAAGAAAACCCCACCTGTTTCTTTGCGGCGTGCAGTCCGCCCGTCCCGGGCCGCGTCCTATAAAGACACAAATTACAATAATGATTACATAATGACCTCCATTGTGACATCACCCAGTGAGGGGCGGTGACATCACCCAGTGAGGGGCGGTGACATCACCCAGTGAGGGGCAGTGACATCACCCAGTGAGGGGCGGAGCTACAAGTGAGATTTTATTCTCCTATAGGAAGATTTCATTATTTGCACTTTAAAGGTCAACTCCGGGAATCAGAAAAAACATCTACAATAGTAGAGCCCCTCCCCCCATCCTGCAAGGGGTAAATACTGGGGTATGTCTGGTGGGGGGGTACAGGAGGTAATACTCATCTTATCCCCCACCACAGGGGGGCACTGCCCTCTTCTCCGGTCTGTGGGCAGTCCCTCAGGGTCCTCACATACAATGTGGGCGGTCCCTCGGTGACATCACATACAAACCGAGTTAGTAGTTCCGCATTGTACACGGTGGGAGGAGGGTGCGACCACGGCCGGGAGCTCCCTATAGGAGGAGTCTGATAGGGGGGCCCTGTATATAGGGGAGGGGATGTCCCCGTGTATAGGAGGAAGGGGGGGGGTCTCTGCATTTCACTTACAGAGAATAACCTCCTGTACAACCCAGGGCCACCATTAGAAATCATAGGACCCATACAGCTGCCCCCCCAGACACAGAGAGAAGGGACCAAGTACACACAGTAATCCCGCCATCCACCCCCCAAAAAAAATGATATAAACGTTCCCCGGGTCCAGTGTGTACCCACATGTCTGACACCCGGGGGAGGGGGGGCAATCAGTTCTCAATACCCCCCCATAAAAAAAATAAGTGAGACAGTGGGAGGGGCTTTCACCCCCCTCATCCCATATACACCCCGCCCCATCCCATATACACCCCTCCTCATCAAATATACACCCCGCCCCATCCCATATACACCCCTCCTCATCAAATATACACCCCGCCCCATCCCATATACACCCCCCCTCATCCCATATACACCCCGCCCCATCCCATATACACCCCTCCTCATCAAATATACACCCCGCCCCATCCCATATACACCCCCCCTCATCCCATATATACACCGCCCCATCCCATATACACCCCTCGTCCCATATACACCCCGCCCCGTCCCATATATACACCGCCCCATCCCATATACACCCCTCCTCATCCAATATATACACCGCCCCATCCCATATATACCCCCCCTCATCCCATATATACCCCCCATCCCATATACACCCCTCGTCCCATATACACCCCACACCTCGTCCCATATACACCCCGCCCCATCCCATATACACCCCTCGTCCCATATACACCCCCCACCTCGTCCCATATACACCCCGCCCCATCCCATATACACCCCTCGTCCCATATACACCCCCCACCTCGTCCCATATACACCCCGCCCCATCCCATATACACCCCGCCCCGTCCCATATACACCCCGCCTCGTCCCATTTACACCCCCACCTCGTCCCATATACACCCCCCACCTCGTCCCATATACACTCCCCCATCCCATATATACCCCCCCATCCCATATACACCCCCCCTCATCCCATATACACCCCGCCTCATCGCATATACACCTCCCCTCATCCCATATACACCCCCCCTCATCCCATATACACCCCCCCTCATCCCATATACACCCCCCCTCATCCCATATACACCCCGCCCCATCCCATATACACCCCCCCTCATCCCATATACACCCCCCCTCATCCCATATACACCTCCCCTCATCCCATATACACCTCCCCTCATCCCATATACACCCCGCCTCATCCCATATACACCCCCCCTCATCCCATATATACCCCCCATCCCATATACACCCCGCCTCATCGCATATACACCCCCCCTCATCCCATATACACCCCCCCTCATCCCATATACACCCCGCCTCATCCCATATACACCCCACCTCATCCCATATACACCCCCCCTCATCCCATATACACCCCCCCTCATCCCATATACACCCCGCCTCATCCCATATACACCTCCCCTCATCCCATATACACCTCCCTCATCCCATATACACCCCGCCTCATCCCATATACACCTCCCCTCATCCCATATACACCCCGCCTCATCCCATATACACCCCCCCTCATCCCATATACACCCCGCCTCATCCCATATACACCCCCCCTCATCCCATATATACCCCCCATCCCATATACACCCCGCCTCATCGCATATACACCCCCCTCATCCCATATACACCCCGCCTCATCCCATATACACCTCCCCTCATCCCATATACACCCCGCCTCATCCCATATACACCTCCCCTCATCCCATATACACCCCGCCTCATCCCATATACACCCCCCCTCATCCCATATATACCCCCCATCCCATATACACCCCGCCTCATCGCATATACACCTCCCCTCATCCCATATACACCCCGCCTCATCCCATATACACCTCCCCTCATCCCATATACACCCCGCCTCATCGCATATACACCCCGCCTCATCCCATATACACCTCCCCTCATCCCATATACACCTCCCCTCATCCCATATACACCTCCCCTCATCCCATATACACCCCGCCTCATCCCATATACACCCCCCCTCATCCCATATATACCCCCCATCCCATATACACCCCGCCTCATCGCATATACACCTCCCCTCATCCCATATACACCTCCCTTTATCCCATATACACCCCTCCTCATCCCATATACACCCCCCCTCATCCCATATATACCCCCCATCCCATATACACCCCGCCTCATCGCATATACACCCCCCTCATCCCATATACACCCCCCCTCATCCCATATACACCCCCCCTCATCCCATATACACCCCGCCTCATCCCATATACACCCCGCCTCATCCCATATACACCTCCCCTCATCCCATATACACCCCGCCTCATCCCATATACACCTCCCCTCATCCCATATACACCCCGCCTCATCCCATATACACCTCCCCTCATCCCATATACACCCCGCCTCATCCCATATACACCTCCCCTCACCCCATATACACCCCGCCTCATCCCATATACACCCCCCCTCATCCCATATATACCCCCCATCCCATATACACCCCGCCTCATCGCATATACACCCCCCTCATCCCATATACACCCCGCCTCATCCCATATACACCTCCCCTCATCCCATATACACCCCGCCTCATCCCATATACACCTCCCCTCATCCCATATACACCCCCCCTCATCCCATATACACCCCGCCTCATCCCATATACACCCCGCCTCATCCCATATATACCCCCCATCCCATATACACCCCGCCTCATCGCATATACACCCCCCCTCATCCCATATACACCCCGCCTCATCCCATATACACCCCGCCTCATCCCATATATACCCCCCATCCCATATACACCCCGCCTCATCGCATATACACCCCGCCTCATCCCATATACACCCCGCCTCATCCCATATACACCCCCCTCATCCCATATACACCCCACCTCATCGCATATACACCCCGCCTCATCCCATATACACCTCCCCTCATCCCATATACACCTCCCCTCATCCCATATACATCTCCCCTCATCCCATATACACCTCCCCTCATCCCATATACACCCCCCCTCATCCCATATATACCCCCCATCCCATATACACCCCGCCTCATCGCATATACACCTCCCCTCATCCCATATATACCCCCCATCCCATATACACCCCGCCTCATCGCATATACACCTCCCCTCATCCCATATACACCCCGCCTCATCCCATATACACCCCATCCTATGAATCCCTCCAGTACACATCTACTTACTGATCTGCAGCAGCTCAGAGTGGGGGCAGTCCTGTGTCATGTGACTGGAGTAGGGGGTGGAGCCTCCTCTAGGCTGTCATGTGACTGGTGTAGGGGAGGAGCCTCCTCTAGGCTGTGTCATGTGACTGGAGTAAGGGGTGGAGCCTCCTCTTGGCTATGTCATGTGAGTGGAGTAGGGGTGGAGCCTCCTCTTGGCTATGTCATGTGACTGGAGTAGGGGGCGGAGCCTCCTCTAGGCTGTCATGTGACTGGAGTAGGGGGAGGAGCCTCCTCTAGGCTGTGTCATGTGACTGGAGTAGGGGGAGGAGCCTCCGCTAGGCTGTGTCATGTGACTGGAGTAGGGGGTGGAGCCTCATCTAGGCTGTCATGTGACTGGAGTAGTGGGTGGAGCCTCCTCTTGGCTATGTCATGTGACTGGAGTAGGGGAGGAGCCTCCCCTAGGCTGTGTCATGTGACTGGAGTAGGGGTGGAGCCTCCTCTAGGCTGTGTTGTGTCATGTGACTGGAGTAGGGGTGGAGCCTCCGCTAGGCTGTGTCATGTGACTGGAGTAGGGGAGGAGCCTCCTCTAGGCTGTGTCATGTGACTGGAGTAGGGGGAGGAGCCTCCTCTAGGCTGTGTCAGGTGACTGGAGTAGGGGAGGAGCCTCCTCTAGGCTGTGTCAGGTGACTGGAGTAGGGGAGGAGCCTCCTCTAGGCTGTGTCATGTGACTGGAGTAGGGGAGGAGCCTCCTCTAGGCTGTGTCATGTGACTGGAGTAGGGGAGGAGCCTCCTCTAGGCTGTGTCATGTGACTGGTGTAGGGAAGGAGCCTCCTCTAGGCTGTGTCATGTGACTGGAGTAGGGGAGGAGCCTCCTCTAGGCTGTGTCATGTGACTGGAGTAGGGGTGGAGCCTCCTCTAGGCTGTGTCATGTGACTGGAGTAGGGGGTGGAGCCTCCTCTTGGCTATGTCATGTGACTGGAGTAGGGGAGGAGCCTCCCCTAGGCTGTGTCATGTGACTGGAGTAGGGGAGGAGCCTCCTCTTGGCTATGTCATGTGACTGGAGTAGGGGTGGAGCCTCCTCTAGGCTGTGTCATGTGACTGGAGTAGGGGTGGAGCCTCCTCTAGGCTGTGTCATGTGACTGGAGTAGGGGAGGAGCCTCCTCTAGGCTGTGTCATGTGACTGGAGTAGGGGAGGAGCCTCCCCTAGGCTGTGTCATGTGACTGGAGTAGGGGAGGAGCCTCCCCTAGGCTGTGTCATGTGACTGGAGTAGGGGAGGAGCCTCCTCTAGGCTGTGTCATGTGACTGGAATAGGGGGAGGAGCCTCCTCTAGGCTGTGTCATGTGACTGGAGTAGGGGAAGGAGCCTCCTCTAGGCTGTGTCATGTGACTGGAGTAGGGACGGAGCCTCCTCTAGGCTGTGTCATGTGACTGGAGTAGGGGCGGAGCCTCCTCTAGGCTGTGTCATGTGACTGGAGTAGGGGGAGGAGCCTCCTCTAGGCTGTGTCATGTGACTGGAGTAGGGGAAGGAGCCTCCTCTAGGCTGTGTCATGTGACTGGAGTAGGGGAGGAGCCTCCTCTAGGCTGTGTCATGTGACTGGAGTAGGGGGAGGAGCCTCCTCTAGGCTGTGTCATGTGACTGGAGTAGGGGAGGAGCCTCCTCTCAGCTGTGTCATGTGACATAGTAAGGTCCGGGTCACACTGGATGCGATTTGGAGTCACAGCGCATTCCTGTTCAGATCACATGTGATTCTACAGCAGTGCGATTTGAGTCCATTCATTCTGTATGGCTCATCCGCACCAAAATCATCAATGCAGGACCAGAATCCGATCACATGGGTGTTCACAGTCATCGTCATCCAATTCTGCTAATCGCCCTGCATTTTGTGACCCGATTGTGGGGTGTCATTAACCTAACATACACACCCGCAATGGTTTGGATGAATGGGGTGCAGTTTTGATGCGATGAAACCACAGAATTGGCTGCAAATCCCACAATCTTATCAGTGGGAACCGCCGAGCCTTCAGCCTCGTACACACCATCGGATTGTCCACAGACAAAAGTGCGAAGGGCGTGTGCCTGGATTTTGTCTTGCATTCAAACGGTACACAATTGTTGGCCAACAAACACGAACATAGTGACCTACTACGAGCCGATAAAGAGGAAGTTCAATTGTCATGAGCCACCCTTTGGGCTCCTTCTGCTAATTTTGTGTTAGTAGAAGTTTGGTGAGTGTTGATTCGCACTTTTCATTTTGCACTTTTCATTTCGCGCTTTTCAGTTCATTTCTGAATGTCCGTTCGTCAACCAGACATGTTGCGGAATCGGATTATTTATCATTGGCCTTGGAGTTATTGCTTTGACCCAAGTCCAGTCCAGGAACAGGAGGAGGAGGAGTTCTTGGACCAAAAATTGGTTGCTTTATTAATATTGACCAATGATGTCATATGCCTTTGCTGCGGGAGCTCTAGGAGAATAATCCGGATGATTTTCGGAATTGTCTCCGGATGACGGACCCCCTGCTTTCACCAACTCTTGGCATTGGTGACTTCCGTTACACATTCTGACGGGTCGCCTAATCTGATGAAACACCGACAGTAATGAGAACACGTGGGTAGGGACCCCAGGATGTAAACAGAAGAGGAGGGATGGCCATGTGACTACAGGCAGTGATGAGGACACATAAGGAAGGACCCCAGGAAGTAAACAGAAGAGGAGGGATGGTCATGTGACCGCAGGCAGTGATGAGGACACATAAGGAAGGATCCCAGGAAGAGAAGGAAGGTCATGTGATGCGGCTTCCTGTAAATAAAATAGGCATCTGCTGCCTATGAGGGCTCCGCCTTTGGAAGTGTCTCCTCCACTAATAGGAGATATCCGCATCATGCAGGCAGTGACATGGATACCTCAGGAAGGCCCCCAGGAAGTAAACAGAACAGAAGGAAGGTCATGTGACCACAGGCAGTGATGAGGACAAATAAGGAAGGACCCCAGAAAGTAAACAGAAGAGAAGGAAGGTCATGTGACTGCAGGCAGTGATGAGGACACATAAGGAAGGAAGGACCCCAGGATGTAAACAGAAGAGGAGGGATGGTCATGTGACTGCAGGCAGTGATGAGGACACATAAGGAAGGCCCCCAGGATGTAAACAGAAGAGAAGAATGGTCATGTGACTGCAGGCAGTGATAAGGACAAATAAGGAAGGACCCCAGAAAGTAAACAGAAGAGAAGGAAGGTCATGTGACTGCAGGCAGTGATGAGGACACATAAGGAAGGAAGGACCCCAGGATGTAAACAGAAGAGGAGGGATGGTCATGTGACTGCAGGCAGTGATGAGGACACATAAGGAAGGACCCCAGGAAGTAAACAGAAGAGAAGGATGGTCATGTGACTGCAGGCAGTGATGAGGACACATAAGGAAGGACCCCAGGAAGTAAACAGAAGAGAAGGATGGTCATGTGACTGCAGGCAGTGATGAGGACACATAAGAAAGGACCCCAGGAAGTAAACAGAAGAGAAGGATGGTCATGTGACTGCAGGCAGTGATGAGGACACATAAGGAAGGACCCCAGGAAGTAAACAGAAGAGAAGAATGGTCATGTGACTGCAGGCAGTGGTGAGGACACATAAGGAAGGACCCCAGGAAGTAAACAGAAGAGAAGGATGGTCATGTGACTGCAGGCAGTGATGAGGACACATAAGAAAGGACCCCAGGAAGTAAACAGAAGAGAAGGATGGTCATGTGACTGCAGGCAGTGATGAGGACACATAAGGAAGGACCCCAGGAAGTAAACAGAAGAGAAGAATGGTCATGTGACTGCAGGCAGTGATGAGGACACATAAGGAAGGACCCCAGGAAGTAAACAGAAGAGAAGGATGGTCATGTGACTGCAGGCAGTGATGAGGACACATAAGAAAGGACCCCAGGAAGTAAACAGAAGAGAAGGATGGTCATGTGACTGCAGGCAGTGATGAGGACACATAAGGAAGGACCCCAGGAAGTAAACAGAAGAGAAGGATGGTCATGTGACTGCAGGCAGTGATGAGGACACATAAGGAAGGACCCCAGGAAGTAAACAGAAGAGAAGGATGGTCATGTGACTGCAGGCAGTGATGAGGACACATAAGGAAGGACCCCAGGAAGTAAACAGAAGAGAAGGATGGTCATGTGACTGCAGGCAGTGATGAGGACACATAAGGAAGGACCCCAGGATGTAAACAGAAGAGGATGGTCATGTGACTGCAGGCAGTGATGAGGACACATAAGGAAGGACCCCAGGAAGTAAACAGAAGAGAAGGATGGTCATGTGACTGCAGGCAGTGGTGAGGACACATAAGGAAGGACCCCAGGAAGTAAACAAGAGAAGGATGGTCATGTGACTGCAGGCAGTGATGAGGACACATAAGGAAGGACCCCAGGAAGTAAACAGAAGAGAAGGATGGTCATGTGACTGCAGGCAGTGATGAGGACACATAAGAAAGGACCCCAGGAAGTAAACAGAAGAGAAGGAGGGTCATGTGACTGCAGGCAGTGATGAGGACACATAAGGAAGGACCCCAGGAAGTAAACAGAAGAGAAGGATGGTCATGTGACTGCAGGCAGTGATGAGGACACATAAGAAAGGACCCCAGGAAGTAAACAGAAGAGAAGGATGGTCATGTGACTGCAGGCAGTGATGAGGACACATAAGGAAGGACCCCAGGAAGTAAACAGAAGAGAAGAATGGTCATGTGACTGCAGGCAGTGATGAGGACACATAAGGAAGGACCCCAGGAAGTAAACAGAAGAGAAGGATGGTCATGTGACTGCAGGCAGTGATGAGGACACATAAGAAAGGACCCCAGGAAGTAAACAGAAGAGAAGGATGGTCATGTGACTGCAGGCAGTGATGAGGACACATAAGGAAGGACCCCAGGAAGTAAACAGAAGAGAAGGATGGTCATGTGACTGCAGGCAGTGATGAGGACACATAAGGAAGGACCCCAGGAAGAGAAGGAAGGTCATGTGACTGCGCATTCAGGTTTTGTTGTTATCATATCAGAGGTCAGTCAGAGGGGGAAGGGTACTAATATCCTGAAGCTGGGCTTTCATTGGTCCCAGAAATTAGTCCACAGACCCCTCTCTGGCCCTGGGCCCCATGCTGAGCTTGTGGGGCCCGGGTCAGGTACAGAAGGACTGGTTCTTCCCCCTCTCAGTGGCTCTGGACATACCAAATATCTGGGGGGGCTATTCCCCACGACGCATACGCTGGCATCTATCTCCATATTTAAACCCCCACTGTGTTCCTCACAGACGCAGGCGCAGTTGTTAAGTGCAATTGTAAACTAAATTGCTCTCGAGTTTATATTGCTTTGTCAAATCTTAGCTCTGTAAGAAATAGACACAGAATCAGGAGTATCTGTACGCTGTATATATCTATCATGGTGCTACAGGTAAGCAAATCCCCAGTTCTGCTCACCAGCTTTTGACCATACTCTTGTGTTTCAGGGTGTAGGGGGGGGGGGACCCCTGGCTAGCATTTGCTAACCCAGTAGCTCTCTTTGAGGCTCTGGTCTGCCCCCCTTTTTGTTCTCCTCTACACTCTACAAGCACTGATTGGTAATTATGACTTTTTAAATGTTATCGGTCCCCCTTTTCCATCTCTCTTTGTGGGCATTTAATGGCGGGGGTTGGTCATCCATATAATTATGTTACTCCCCCCCCCCCCCCTTTTGTCACCGAGTGCACGGCCGACCTTTGATCACCGTCACTTACCTGTCATTCCACCGATGTAGGAACGTACTCTGAACGGCGCCCTTCTTGACATATCATTTTTCAAGCTCCTGATCTGGAACCGCTCCGATGGGGGGGCATCTCGTATTGGTCTGTCGACAAATGTTCTTTAATGAGGCACAAGTGTCTTTGTCTGCAGTTTTCTCTGATATGTGTTCTGTTTTATCTCAGTGTTAATATAAGTGACCGTTCTCCATCCTGTACCCCTGATGAAGGTGTAAAAAAAAAAACGGAAACGCGTCGGGTATTAGGGTACCGGGGTATTTACCATCAGTGTCATTGTATATTCCTTTTTGTTTTTCTGTTATGTTTGTTTGTATGCATTTGTAGACGCCATACGTCTTTTTACAATTAGTCAATTGTTTGTACATTTAATATTTATGCAAATAAACTTTTGTACTTTCATTGAGTTGGTGGTCTTTCAAAGTCCCGTCTAGGGGGTATTTTTTCTTGGTCTAAATATCTGGGAGGGGGGGGGGGGAGGGGTTATTGATCTTCTGCTGGGTAAAATATTTGAAGTAGAAATAACCCGACTAAAGGACAATTCGTTTGCTCAATCACCGCCTATCATACAGGTTTGCTGCTGATCTCCTGCAGCCTCTTTGCAGCCACTTCCTTCTCCATACACTCCAATGATGGAATTTCTCAGGACGGGTTCCTGATGGGGACACCAGCGGGGCGGCCATGTCTGTGTGATGTGTGCTGAAGATCGTGTGGTGACAACGCACAAGTACAATTCAAGGACAGGGAGAGCGTTGTCACTCTATAACAGGAAGTGCCTGAACAAGGACCTCCATGGCGGGATCACCCAAGACTATGATACTAAAGGCTGCAGAGTTCATGAGATTGAAATGTACATTTGAGCTTATTAACCCTCCCTCTTCTCCCCCCCCTTCTCCCTCTTCTCCCCCCCCTTTCTCCCTCTTCTCCCCTCCCCCCTTCTCCCAGCAGCACTTTAACACCTTCATGCCCGGCCTATAGCAGTCTACAGTCCAGTAAAAGCCACCCCGCCCCTCCCCCTGCTCCTCTGTGCCTCTTGGAAAATGTAGTGTAAAGAGTTCACTGTCCCCATTACACGGCCGCTGTCTCAAACTACAACTCCCATGATGCACTGTGCCCTGCATAGAAGTCTATGGGCTGCTTGGCTTTGCTCTCCCCCTGCTGGTTGGAGGGGATAATGCAGCATAATATCAGCATTACAGTAGAAAGTAGAGCAGCAGAGAGCTTTGTCTCCTCCTCCATATTGGTGTAGCCCAACATCTGACCACTCATAGACCTCTATGTGTTTATTCTCCTCCCCATCCTCCGCCTCCAAGGTGGAGTGCTCCTTTAAGTGATAACCCCGGAGCTCCATCCTTTTATTGGTTTTTTATTCCTCCATAACAAAGTCCCGGGTCAATAAGAGGCGATCCGGAGCTTCGTACCTCCCTGTGTTCACCCCCTCAGGCAGGAAATATTCATCCCCGCACTGCCGGCACCATATTATGAGGAAATCGGAGCCTCTCCCTTCTCATGGATACTGACAGCGGGATGTGAACCTTTCCGGCTGGGAAAACCCGGATCAGGATGGATGGACTAAAGCCCAACTCTGACCTCCATGTTCCCCCAAAGCAATGCCAAGCGCCTGGCTGTCTGTATCCACAATACTCACCGACTTCTCACCCAGGACCGGTCCACAGATCAGACCATCAGAGGGGGGTCAGAGCTCCCCATCCCCCATCCTTCCAGGTCAGCGATTCCAAAATTGTTGAAGCCATTGGATGGGCATGACAGCCAGAAAATGGGTCTTTTCAGGATGGCAGCCCCTCCCCCCGATCCTCTTATGATTAGCTCAGCACCCCAGATTCAGAGGGGGTTCAGCTCTGCCTCATCCTAATTAATGTATAAAGTTTATTCTGGGGTCACCTGTGCAGAGAGACTTCCCGGGGGGAGGGGGGGGATTTATAAAGTATTTGCACAGAGATTCCCCCAGTGAAGGTTCTGTGTGGGGGGAGAAAGTGGAATGTTATGAGGCTATTTCCTGTGCAGGTCGAATGTTGGCATTGATTTAAGACGGAAAATATTGCATGTGACCACTAGATCAAGTTTTAAGTATCACTGAAATGTTCCAGTGAAGCTTGGCATCATTTACCTGAACTTCAGCCTTCCCTTCAGTCAAAAATCAGCAGCCAAATAAAAGAAAAAAATGTAAAACACGGCTTTCGCTACAATACTTCAATCCAGAGGTTTTCCCTGCATTACTTCTTTCCTGCCACTAGATGTCCTCAGCATTGAATCACGTCAGTGTGAACAAACCCACTTCCTCTGAGTGCAGTCGAGTGTTATGAGGCCATTTCCTGTGCTGGTCGAATGTTTGTCATTGATTTAAAGTGGAAAATACTGCATTCAGCCACTAGATGGTGCTGAGAATTATAGGAGTTTCCGGTGTCTTCTAGCTGACCTCTGCCCCTCCCTCCAGTCTTATATCTTATTCCCCCCTTCAGTCTTATATCTCCTCTCCCTCCCCCCTTCAGTCTTATATCTCCGCCCCCTCCCCCCCCCTTCAGTCTTATATCTCCTCTCCCTTCCCCCCTTCAGTCTTATATCTCCGCCCCCTCCCCCCCCCTTCAGTCTTGCACAGGTGTAGCGGCTCCTCTCCTGGACTGAAATGTCTTCCTCTGATATCACCGCACACTGTGAGCTTCTCAAAATGTACATTAGAAACTGCAGAGCCCCGCCTCCTTTCCTGACTGGAGGACGTCCAGCATCATCTAGCTTTTTCCTTCCTGGTGTTCTGCCGAGAAAGTTCCCCTCGGCGGATAAGGACCCCCCTCTACTGCGCAGGCGCAGCGCCTGCGCAGAAGGATCCGGCGGAAATAGCCGAAGCGGAATAGGATAGAAATCAGCCGTACACGGCGCCTGTAGTCGGGCCCCTCGCTTCGCTCGCCACGCTTCGGGCTCGGCCTCGCTTCGATCGGCACTTTTTTATTCCCCCTCTAGGTCCACTTGGATGGGGGGGAAGGAACCTGGACCCAGAGCACAGGCGCCGTGTACAGCTGATTGAAGTTTTTCAGTTTCGGCTATTTTCGGCAGCTCCTAGTCATTCGTACTGCACAAGAGCTGCGCCTGCGCAGTACAGGGGGGTCTTTATCCGCCGGGGGAACTTTCTCGGCAAGACACCGGCCTGACTGTCCCTGGCCCCGCCCCCTTCATTCATTGGATGTCAGTTCTTTTATTCATGGAGGCGTGGCATCACATGTGGGTGTTGCCAATGGGTGGGTGGGTGTTACAGCCTGCGTAGGACCGCCCACACCTCCAGACTGACACTTGCCCATCAACCAAGGCATTCAGAATTTACATAACTCCTCCCCAGAGCCCGCCCACAAACAGGAAGTGTGAGGAAATCCCTCCAAAAGGAGGAAATCCTGGGGTGTCACCAGAACTTGTGTCCCCATTGGAAGATTTCCTCTCTATTCCTGTTCTGGGGAAAACATAAAATTTGAGATTTTCTTTCATTTTCAGTATTCCATTGGGAAGATTTCCCTTCACTTCCTGTCCCATAGCCGAAACAGGAAGTGAGAGGAAATTCTTCCTAAGTGAAAGAATCCCGGGGGGGGGGTGTCACCAGAACTAGTGTCCCCACTGCATACCCCATTGCATAATATGGGCATAAGACACACCCCCTACCACGCCCTCCTTAACTGCTTGCTTCCCGCCCCGCTGTCAAATAATGGCGGAGCGGTGCAGCTCTTGTTCTGGGACGCCGTCATATGACAGCGTCCCGGAACAGCCGCTCTCACGGGCCCGCGGCTCTTTAACCATGTGATCGACTGTGTCCAATCACAGCCAGTCACATGTAAACAAGGAAGTGCCAGTATTTGGCTCTCCTCGCCTCACACTGACAGAGGGAGAGGAGAGCCAATCAGCGGCATCTCCTCGCAGGGGGGCATCTAGGGATGTAATCAGGGCACTGCAATAAAGAAATATAGTGTCAAAATATAATGCCCACCAATGCCAGCATACAGTGCCCATTAGCCATGCCAGTCAGTGCTGGCAATCAGTGTCGCCCATCAGTGCCCATATGTACCTCCTCATCAGTGCCGCCTATCCGTGCCCATCAGTGCCGCCTATCCGTGCCCATCAGTGCCTCCTCATCAGTGCCGCCTATCCGTGCCCATCAGTGCCTCCTCATCAGTGCCGCCTATCTGTGCCCATCAGTGCCTCCTCATCAGTGCCCATATGTACCACCTATCCATGCCGCCTATCCGTGCCCATCAGTGCCTCCTCATCAGTGCCCATTAGTGCCGCCTCGTCAGTGCCCACCAGTTCAGCCTATCAGTGCCCATCGGTGAAGGCGAAAAATGATTTAGTTGCAAAATTTACTGACAGAAAAAAGGAAAAAACATTTCGTTTTCAAAATTTTTGGTCTTTTTTGTTTGCAAACAATAAAAAAACTCAGCAGTAATTAAATATCACCAAAAGAAATCTCTATTTGTGTGAAGAAAATGATAACAATGTCACATGGTTACAATGTAGCATGACAGGTCAATTGTCATTCAAAGTGTGACAGTGCTGAAAGCTAAAAAATGGCCTGGGCAGGAAGGGGGGGGGGGGGGGTGCCCGGTAGGTGAGAGGTTAAAGGAGAATTATACAAAAATAATATTAGATAAACCCACACGTGCTTTATTTTACCACAAATATTCCTATATATTGGCTTTAGGAATTTACAAATGTAGCAATTTAGAAGTTGGATGAAATGTTTATCACTGAGAGATAAATAGATCAGATCAGAGCAACATGAGAGAGGGACACAGTGACATTGTTCCAAACCCGGGACGTTCCCTCCATACCCGGGACGGTGCCTCCAAAGCCGGGACGGTGCCTCCAAACCCGGGACGGTGCTTCCAAACCCGGGATGGTGCCTCCAAACCCGGGACGTTCCCTCCAAACCTGGGACAGTGCTTCCAAACCCAGGATGGTGTCTCCAAACCCGGGACGGTGTCTCCAAACCCGGGACGGTGCCTCCAAACCCGGGACGGTGCCTCCAAACCAGGGACGGTGCTTCCAAACCAGGGACGGTGCTTCCAAACCCGGGCCGGTGCTTCCAAACCCAGGCCGGTGCCTCCAAACCCGGGACGGTGCCTCCAAACCCGGGACGGTCACTCCAATCCCGGGACGGTGCCTCCAAACCCGGGACGGTGCTTCCAAACCCGGGACGGTGCTTCCAAACCCGGGACGGTACCTCCAAACCCGGGACGGTGCTTCCAAACCCGGGACGGTGCTTCCAAACCCGGGACGGTGCCTCCAATCCTGGGACGGTGCTTCCAAACCCGGGACGGTGCCTCCAATCCTGGGACGGTGCTTCCAAACCCGGGACAGTGCTTCCAAACCCAGGACGGTGCCTCCAAACCCAGGACGGTGCCTCCAAACCCGGGACGGTGCTTCCAAACCCAGGACGGTGCCTCCAAACCCGGGATGGTGCTTCCAAACCCGGGACGGTGCCTCCAAACCGGGGATGGTGCCTCCAATCCTGGGACGGTGCCTCCAAACCGGGGACGGTGCCTCCAAACCCGGGACAGTTGGGAGATATGCCATTGGAAGATTTCCCCTCTATTCATTTTCTGAGGACAACCCAAAATTTGTGACCTTCTTTTACTTTCATTAATGATAGAAACCAGGAGAAATAGAGAGGGGGAATTCTCCCTAAAGGGGGCACAGACAGCAATAAAAACTGACAGGGGTTCTAATCTCTCCACTCCATCCAACACTAAAGAAAAAAAAATGATTGCAAAATCCACCATTTTATTCCCTAGGGCCTCGGCTTTAAAAATATATATATGTATCTAATGTAAGAACTGATCTTCACACGAAAACAAAAAGGTGTCAGAAAATGTCGGGTCTTCAATAATAAGTAATTCTTCTGTGTTGTCACCCCACACCGCCCCCCAGTGGTGACCACCATGTACTGCAATGGTCCAGTTGTTGATGGAGGACAGAGATAGGAAGGGGCTGTAAAGAGGCTGCAGGAGATCCACAGCCATGAGATACCACAGAGCATGAAAAAAGGGGAAAAATAAAAAATTGATGGTCAATGGTCGTCATAGAGGAGATTGTATAGTGTGTGGTCAGATTCGGGGTTCACATACTGACATACATTGGGGAGGGGTTATACATCGGGGAGGGGTTATACATTGGGGAGGAGTTATACATCGGGGAGGAGTTATACATTGGGGAGGAGTTATACATCGGGGAGGGGTTATACATCGGGGAGGAGTTATACATCGGGGAGGAGTTATACATTGGGGAGGAGTTATACATCGGGGAGGAGTTATACATCGGGGAGGGGCTATACATCGGGGAGGGGTTATACATCGGGGAGGGGATATACATCGGGGAGGGGTTATACATCGGGGAGGAGTTATACATCGGGAGGAGTTATACATCGGGAGGAGTTATACATCGGGGAGGAGTTATACATCGGGGAGGAGTTATACATCGGGGAGGAGTTATTCATCAGGGAGGGGTTATACATCGGGGAGGGGTTATACATCGGGGAGGGGTTATACATCGGGGAGGGGTTATACATTGGGGAGGGGTTATACATTGGGGAGGAGCTATACATCGGGGAGGAGTTATACATCGGGGAGGGGTTATACATCGGGGAGGGGATATACATCGGGGAGGAGTTATACATTGGGGAGGAGTTATACATTGGGGAGGGGATATACATCGGGGAGGAGTTATACATTGGGGAGGAGTTATACATTGGGGAGAGGATATACATGGTGGAGGAGTTATACATTGGGGAGGAGTTATACATCGGGGAGGAGTTATACATCGGGGAGGAGTTATACATTGGGGAGGAGTTATACATTGGGGAGGGGATATACATCGGGGAGGAGCTATACATCGGGGAGGGGTTTTACATTGGGGAGGAGTTATACATCGGGGAGGGGTTATACATCGGGGAGGAGTTATACATTGGGGAGGGGTTATACATCGGGGAGGGGTTATACATTGGGGAGGGGATATACATCGGGGAGGAGTTATACATTGGGGAGGGGTTATACATTGGGGAGGGGTTATACATCGGGGAGGGGTTATACATTGGGGAGGGGATATACATCGGGGAGGAGTTATACATTGGGGAGGGGTTATACATTGGGGAGGGGTTATACATTGGGGAGGGGATATACATCGGGGAGGGGTTATACATCGGGGAGGGGTTATACATTGGGGAGGGGTTATAGTGAATAGTTCATGTATAGAGGTGACATCTGTCACTATCACATACATGTAGCGATCGTACATTTCCAGTGAATGGCGGTTTTCCTTGGTGTGGCAACTACAAAGCCCACCACCCCCCCTGGAGGCCTTGGTGAACTGAGGGGGGGGGGGCCCTATTCCTACCATCCCCCAACTACCAGTGTATATGAGGACGGAGAGCGGTAGGTTTGGTCACTGAGCTCTGTCCCGGGAACGGTGCGATTATTGGATGCTCTGGACAGATTGGGGTGGGGAGTTCAAGAGGATGGGAGGGGCTCTGGACAGATTGGGGTGGGGAGTTCCAGAGGATGGGAGGGGCTCTGGACAGATTGGGGTGGGGAGTTCCAGAGGATGGGAGGGGCTCTAGACAGATTGGGGTGAGGAGTTCCAGAGGATGGGAGGGGCTCTGGACAGATTGGGGTGGGGAGTTCCAGAGGATGGGAGGGGCTCTGGACAGTTTGGGATAAGAAGTTCCAGAGGATGGAAGGGGCTCTGGACAAATTGCATTGGGGAGTTCCAGAGGATGGGAGGGGCTCTGGACAGATTGGGGTAAGGAGTTCCAGAGCATGGGAGGGGCTCTAGACAGATTGGGGTGGGGAGTTCCAGAGGATGGGAGGTGCTCTAGACAGATTGGGGTGGGGAGTTCCAGAGGATGGGAGGGGCTCTGGACAGATTGGGGTAGGGAGTTCCAGAGGATGGGCGGGGCTCTGGACATATTGGGGTGGGGAGTTCCTGAGGATGGGAGGGGCTCTGGACAGATTGGGGTGGGGAGTTCCAGGGGATGGGAGGGGCTCTGGACAGTTTGGGATAAGGAGTTCCAGAGGATGGGAGAGGCTCTAGACAGATTGGGGTGGGGATGTCCAGAGGATGGGAGAGGCTCTGGACAGATTGCGTTGGGGAGTTCGAGAGGATGGGAGGGGCTCTTGACAGATTGGGGTAGGGAGTTCCAGAGGATGGGAGGGGCTCTGGACATATTGGGGTGGGGAGTTCCAGAGGATGGGAGGGGCTCTGGACATATTGGTGTGGGGAGTTGCAGAGGATGGGAGGGGCTCTGGACATATTGGGGTGGGGAGTTCCAGAGGATGGGAGGGGCTCTTGACAGATTGGGGTAGGGAGTTCCAGAGGATGGGAGGGGCTCTGGACATATTGGGGTGGGGAGTTCCAGAGGATGGGAGGGGCTCTGGACATATTGGTGTGGGGAGTTGCAGAGGATGGGAGGGGCTCTGGACATATTGGGGTGGGGAGTTCCAGAGGATGTGAGGGGATCTGGACATATTGGGGTGGGGAGTTCCAGAGGATGTGAGGGGATCTGGACAGATTGGGGTGGGGAGTTCAAGAGGATGGGAGGGGCTCTGGACAGATTGGGGTGGGGAGCTCCAGAGGATGGGAGGGGCTCTGGACAGATTGGGGTGGGGAGTTCCAGGGGATGGGAGGGGCTCTGGACATATTGGGATAACGAGTTCCAGAGGATATGAGGGGCTCTGGACAGATTATGGTAGTGAGTTCCAGAGGATGGGAGGGGCTCTGGACAGATTGGGGAGTTCCATAGGATAGGAGGGGCTCTGGACAGAATGGGGTGGGGAGTTCCAGAGGATAGTAGGGACTCTGGACAGATTGGGGTAAGGTGTTCCAGAGGATAGGATGGGCTCTGGACAAATTGGGGTAGGGAGTTCCAGAGGATGGGAGAGGCTCTGGACAGATTGGGGTAAGGAGTTCCAGAGGATGGGAGTGGCTCTGGACAGATTGGGGTGGGGGGTTCAAGAGGATGGGAGGGGCTCTGGACAGATTGGGGTAAGGAGTTCCAGAGGATGGGAGTGGCTCTGGACATATTGGGGTGGGGAGTTCCAGAGGATGGGAGGGGCTCTGGACAGATTGGGGTGGGGAGTTCAAGAGGATGGGAGGGGCTCTGGACAGATTGGGGTGGGGAGTTCAAGAGGATGGGAGGGGCTCTGGACAGATTGGGGTGGGGAGTTCCAGAGGATGGGAGGGGCTCTGGACAGATTGGGGTGGGGAGTTCCAGGGGATGGGAGGGGCTCTGGACATATTGGGATAAGGAGTTCCAGAGGATGGGAGGGGCTCTGGACAGATTATGGTAGTGAGTTCCAGAGGATGGGAGGGGCTCTGGACAGATTGGGGAGTTCCATAGGATAGGAGGGGCTCTGGACAGAATGGGGTGGGGAGTTCCAGAGGATGGGAGGGGCTCTGGACAGATTGGGGTGGGGAGTTCCAGAGGATAGAAGGGGCTCTGGACAGATTGGGGAGTTCCAGAGGATAGTAGGGACTCTGGGCAGATTGGGGTAAGGTGTTCCAGAGGATAGGATGGGCTCTGGACAAATTGGGGTAGGGAGTTCCAGAGGACATGAGAGGCTCTGGACAGATTGGGGTAAGGAGTTCCAGAGGATGGGAGTGGCTCTGGACAGATTGGGGTGGGGAGTTCCAGAGGATGGGAGGGGCTCTGGACAGATTGGGGTAAGGAGTTCCAGAGGATGGGAGTGGCTCTGGACAGATTGCGCTGGGGAGTTCCAGAGGATGGGAGGGGCTCTGGACAGATTGGAAAGTTCCATAGGATAGGAGAGGCTCTGGACAAATTGGGGTGGGGGGTTTCAAGAGAATGGGAGGGGCTCTGGACAGATTGGGGTGGGGAGTTCCAGAGGATGGGAGGGGCTTTGTACAGATTGGGGTAGTGAGCTCCAGGGGATGGGAGGGGCTCTTGACAGATTGGGGTGGGGAGTTCCAGAGGATGGGAGGGGCTTTGTACAGATTGGGGTAGTGAGCTCCAGGGGATGGGAGGGGCTCTTGACAGATTGGGGTGGGGAGTTCCAGAGGATGGGAGGGGCTCTGGACAGATTTGGGTAAGGAGTTCCAGAGGATGGGAGTGGCTCTGGACAGATTGGGGTAGTGAGTTCCAGAGGATGGGAGGGGCTCCGGATAGATTGGGGTGGGGAGTTCCAAAGGATGGGAGGGGCTCTGTACAGTTGGGGGTGGGGAGTTCAAGAGGATGGGAGGGGCTCTGGACAGATTGGGGTGAGGAGTTCAAGAGGATGGGAGGGGCTCTGGACAGATTGGGGTGGGAGGTTCCAGAGGATGGGAGGGGCTCTGGACAGATTGGGGAGTTCCAGAGGATAGAAGGGGCTCTGGATAGATTGGGGTGGGCAGTTCCAGGGGATGGGAGGGGTTCTGGACAGATTGGGGTGGGGAGTTCCAGAGGATGGGAGGGGCTCTGGACAGATTGGGGTAGTGAGTTCCAGGGGATGGGAGGGGCTCTGGACAGATTGTGGTAGTGAGTTCCAGAGGATGGGAGGGGCTCCAGACAGATTGGGGTGGGGAGTTCCAGAGGATGGGAGGGGCTTTGTACAGATTGGGGTAGTGAGCTCCAGGGGATGGGAGGGGCTCTTGACAGATTGGGGTGGGGAGTTCCAGAGGATGGGAGGGGCTCTGGACAGATTGGGGTAGTGAGTTCCAGAGGATGGGAGGGGCTCTTGACAGATTGGGGTGGGGAGTTCCGGAGGATGGGAGGGGCTCTGGATAGATTGGGCTAGGGAGTTCCAGAGGATGGGAGGGGCTCTTGACAGATTCGGGTAAGGAGTTCCGGAGGATGGGAGGGGCTCTGGACAGATTGGGATAAGGAGTTCCAGAGGATGGGAGGAGCTCTGGATACATTGGGGTGGGGAGTTCCAAAGGATGGGAGGGGCTCTGGACAGATTGGGTTGGGGAGTTCAAGAGGATGGGAGGGGCTCTGGACAGATTGGGGTGGGAGGTTCCAGAGGATGGGGAGGGCTCTGGACAGATTGGGGAGTTCAATAGGATAGGAGGGGCTCTGGACAGATTGGGGTAAGGAGTTCCATAGGATAGGAGGGGCTCTGGACAAAATGGGGTGGGGGGTTTCAAGGGAATGGGAGGGGCTCTGGACAGATTGGGGTGGGGAGTTCCAGAGGATGGGAGGGGCTTTGTACAGATTGGGGTAGTGAGCTCCAGGGGATAGGAGGGGCTCTTGACAGATTGGGGAGTTCCATAGGATAGGAGGGGCTCTGGACAGATTGGGGAGTTCCATAGGATAGGAGGGGCTCTGGACAAATTGGGGTAGTGAGTTCCAGAGGATGGGAGGGGCTTTGTACAGATTGGGGTGGGGAGTTCCAGAGGATGGGAGGGGCTCCGGACAGATTGGGGTAAGGAGTTCCAGAGGATGGGAGGGGCTCTGGACAGATTGGGGAGTTCCTTAGGATAGGAGGGGCTCTGGACAGATTGGGATGGGGAGTTTCAGAGAATGGGAGGGGCTCTGGACAGATTAGGGTGGGGAGTTCCATAGGATGGGATTGGCTCTGGATATATTGGGGTGGGGAGTTCCAAAGGATGGGAGGGGCTCTGGACAGATTGGGGTGGGGAGTTCAAGAGGATGGGAGGGGCTCTGGACAGATTGGGATAAGGAGTTCCAGAGGATGGGAGGGGCTCTGTACAGATTGGGGTGGGGAGTCCCAGAGAATGGGATTGGCTCTGGATAGATTGGGGTGGGGAGTTCCAAAGAATGGGAGGGGCTTAGTACAGATTGGGGTGGGGAGTTCAAGAGAATGGGAGGGGCTTCGGACAGATTGGGGTAAGGAGTTCCAGAGGATGGGAGAGGCTCTGGACAGATTGGGGAGTTCCTTAGGATAGGAGGGGCTCTGGACAGATTGGGGTGGGGAGTTTCAGAGAATGGGAGGGGCTCTGGATAGATTGGGGTAGGGAGTTCCAGAGGATGGGAGAGGCTCTGAACAGATTGGGGAGTTCCATAGGATAGGAGGGGCTCTGGACAGATTGGGGTGGGGAGTTTCAGAGAATGGGAGGGGCTCTGGATAGATTGGGGTAAGAAGTTCCAGAGCATGGAATGGGCTCTGGACAGATTGGGGTGTTGAGTTCCAGAGGATGGGAGAGTCTTTGGATAGATTGGGGTGGGGAGTTCCAAAGGATGGGAGGGGCTTTGTTTAGATTGGGGTGGGGAGTTCAAGAGGATGGGAGGGGCTCCGGATAGATTGGGGTAAGGAGTTCCTTAGGATGGGAGGGGCTCTGTACAGATTGGGGTGGGGAGTTTCAGAGAATGGGAGGGGCTCTGGATAGATTGGGGTGGGGAGATCCAAAGGATGGGAGGGGCATTGTACAGATTGGGGTGGGGAGTTCAAGAGGATAGGAGGGGCTCCGGACAGATTGGGGTAAGGAGTTCCAGAGGATGGGAGGGGCTCTGAATAGATTGGGGTAAGAAGTTCCAGAGCATGGGAGGGGCTCTGGACAGATTGGGGAGTTCCTTAGGATAGGAGGGGCTCTGGACAGATTGGGGTGGGGAGTTCCAGAGGATGGGAGTGGCTCTGGACAGATTGGGTTGTGAGTTCCAGAGGATGGGAGGGGCTCCAGACAGATTGGGGTAAGGAGTTCCAGAGGATGGGAGGGGCTCTGGACAGATTGGGGTGGGGAGTTCCAGAGGATGGGAGGGGCTCCAGACAGATTGGGGTGGGGAGTTCTAGAGGATGGGAGGGGCTCTGGACAGATTGGGGTGGGGAGTTCCAGAGGATGGGAGGGGCTCTGGATAGATTGGGGTGGGGAGTTCCAAAGGATGGGAGGGGCTCTGTACAGATTGGGGTGGGGAGTTCAAGAGGATGGGAGGGGCTCTGTACAGATTGGGGTGGGGAGTTCAAGAGGATGGGAGGGGCTCTGGACAGATTGGGATAAGGAGTTCCAGAGGATGGGAGAGTCTTTGGACAGATTGGTGTAAGGAGTTCCAGAGGATGGGAGGAGCTTTGGACAGATTGGGGTGGGGAGTTCAGAGGATGGGAGGGGCTCTGGACAGATTGGGGTGGGGAGTTTCAGAGAATGGGAGGGGCTCTGGATAGATTGGGGTAGGGAGTTCCAGAGGATGGGAGAGGCTCTGGACAGATTAGGGTAAGAAGTTCCAGAGGATGGGAGGGGCTCTGGACAGATTGGGGTGGGGAGTTTCAGAGAATGGGATTGGCTCTGGATAGATTGGGGTGGGGAGTTCCAGAGGATGGGAGAGGCTCTGGACAGATTGGGATGGGGAGTTCCAGAGGATGGGAGGAGCTCTGGACAGATTGGGGTGGGGAGTTCCAGAGGATGGGAGGAGCTCTGTACAGATTGGGGTGGGAAGTTCCAGAGGATGGGAGAGGCTCTGGACAGATTGGGATGGGGAGTTCCAGAGGATGGGAGGGGCTCTGGACAGATTAGGGTGGGAAGTTCCCGAGGATGGGAGGGGCTCTGGACAGATTGGGGTGGGAAGTTCCCGAGGATGGGAGGGGCTCTGGACAGATTGGGGTGGGAAGTTCCTGAGGATGGGAGGGGCTCTGGACAGATTGGGATGGGGAGTTCCAGAGGATGGGAGGAGCTCTGGACAGATTGGGGTGGGGAGTTCCAGAGGATGGGAGGAGCTCTGTACAGATTGGGGTGGGGAGTTCCAGAGGATGGGAGGAGCTCTGGACAGATTGGGGTGGGGAGTTCCAGAGGATCGGAGGAGCTCTGGACAGATTGGGGTGGGAAGTTCCCGAGGATGGGAGAGGCTCTGGACAGATTGGGATGGGGAGTTCCAGAGGATGGGAGGAGCTCTGGACAGATTGGGGTGGGGAGTTCCAGAGGATGGGAGGAGCTCTGTACAGATTGGGGTGGGGAGTTCCAGAGGATGGGAGGAGCTCTGGACAGATTGGGGTGGGGAGTTCCAGAGGATCGGAGGAGCTCTGGACAGATTGGGGTGGGGAGTTCCAGAGGATGGGAGAGGCTCTGGACAGATTGGGGTGGGGAGTTCCAGAGGATGGGAGAGGCTCTGGACAGATTGGGATGGGGAGTTCCAGAGGATGGGAGGGGCTCTGGACAGATTGGGGTGGGAAGTTCCCGAGGATGGGAGGGGCTCTGGACAGATTGGGGTGGGAAGTTCCCGAGGATGGGAGGGGCTCTGGACAGATTGGGGTGGGAAGTTCCCGAGGATGGGAGGGGCTCTGGACAGATTGGGGTGGGGAGTTCCAGAGGATGGGAGGGGCTCTGGACAGATTAGGGTGGGGAGTTCCAGGGGATGGGAGGGGCTCTGGACAGATTGGGGTGGGGAGTTCCAGGGGATGGGAGAGTGTTAAGTGTTTAAAATAAATAGTCATAAACGATGTCCTGTCCCTTTAAATTCTTCTCTCTATAACACCAACTGGATACAATTTATGAAGAGGAGAATTGGAGAGATCCACTGCTGCCATCTGGTGTTCATGTCGGATATTACAGGATGTGATGTTTTATCCCCAATAAAGTATAATAACATTTTCTCCATCATTTCTCTCCTGTGAGAAGAATTCTACATTCCCCGATGGTGAATCATCGTTCTGTCGGGTTAGGAGGCGGGTCCAACACACGACACTGACACCGTTTAATGATGTCATAATCAGAAGACCCGCCCTGAGACCAGCAGCCAATGATGGAGTAATACTGAACAGGAAGTGGCGGCAAAGAGGATGGAGAAGATTATCAACACTGAGATACAGGAAAGAATGAAGGAAAGTGAAGATGAGGATTTGGGGGGGGGAGGGGATTTGGGGAACTAAAGGTCATTCAGTGAGAGTTTATATCTGATCCAGGACATTGTAGGTGGGCACCATAGAGGGAGGGGCCCCGAATATCCGTCCAATCACCAACTCCTACTAAATATAATTGTACATCTGAGGATTATAGAATTCCCACACATTTCTATTCATGAAATATCAGCGACGCGTTTCAGATCCCGAGTTCTGCTCATTCCAGGGGGAGGAACAAATTCACTGTCCACCCCCTTCCCTGACCCCCCTGTACTCACCACCCCCTTCCCTGACCCCGCTGTACTTACCACCCCCTTCCCTGACCCTGCTGTACTTACCATCCCCTTCCCTGACCCCGCTGTACTTACCATCCCCTTCCCTGACCCCGCTGTACTTACCACCCCCTTCCCTGACCCCGCTGTACTTACCACCCCCTTCCCTGACCCCCCTGTACTTACCACCCCCTTCCCTGACCCCGCTGTACTCACCACCCCCTTCCCTGACCCCCCTGTACTTACCACCCCCTTCCCTGACCCCGCTGTACTTACCATCCCCTTTCCTGACCCCCCTGTACTTACCACCCCCTTCCCTGACCCCGCTGTACTTACCACCCCCTTCCCTAACCCTGCTGTACTTGCCACCCCCTTCCCTGACCCCGCTGTACTTACCACCCCCTTCCCTGACCCCGCTGTACTTACCACCCCCTTCCCTGACCTCTCTGTACTTACCACCCCTTCCCTGACCCCTCAGTACTTACCACCCCCTTCCCTGACCCCCCTGTACTTACCACCCCCTTCCCTGACCCCTCTGTACTTACCACCCCCTTCCCTGACCCCGCTGTACTTACCACCCCTTCTCTGACCCCGCTGTACTTACCACCCCCTTCTCTGACCTCTCTGTACTTACCACCCCCTTCCCTGACCCCGCTGTACTCACCACCCCCTTCCCTGACCCCGCTGTACTTACCACCCCCTTCCCTGACCCCGCTGTACTTACCATCCCCTTCCCTGACCCCCCTGTACTTACCACCTCCTTCCCTGACCCCCCTGTACTTACCACCCCCTTCCCTGACCCCCCTGTACTTACCACCTCCTTTCCTGACCCCGCTGTACTTACCACCTCCTTCCCTGACCCCGCTGTACTTACCACCTCCTTCCCTGACCCCCCTGTACTTACCACCCCCTTCCCTGACCCCCCTGTACTTACCACCTCCTTTCCTGACCCCGCTGTACTTACCACCTCCTTCCCTGACCCCCCTGTACTTACCACCCCCTTCCCTGACCCCCCTGTACTTACCACCTCCTTCCCTGACCCCGCTGTACTTACCACCCCCTTCCCTGACCCCGCTGTACTTACCATCCCCTTCCCTGACCCTGCTGTACTTACCACCCCCTTCCCTGACCCCGCTGTACTTACCATCCCCTTCCCTGACCGTACTTACCACCTCCTTCCTTGACCCCGCTGTACTTACCACCCCCTTCCCTGACCCCGCTGTACTTACCATCCCCTTCCCTGACCCCGCTGTACTCACCACCCCCTTCCCTGACCCCGCTGTACTTACCATCCCCTTCCCTGACCCCGCTGTACTCACCACCCCCTTCCCTGACCCCGCTGTACTTACCACCCCCTTCCCTGACCCCGCTGTACTTACCACCCCCTTCCCTGACCCCGCTGTACTTACCATCCCCTTCCCTGACCCCGCTGTACTCACCATCCCCTTCCCTGACCCCGCTGTACTCACTACCCCCTTCCCTGACCCCGCTGTACTTACCATCCCCTTCCCTGACCCCGCTGTACTCACCACCCCCTTCCCTGACCCCGCTGTACTTACCACCCCCTTCCCTGACCCCGCTGTACTTACCACCCCCTTCTCTGACCCGCTGTACTTACCACCCCCTTCTCTGACCTCTCTGTACTTACCACCCCTTCCCTGACCCCTCAGTACTTACCACCCCCTTCCCTGACCCCGCTGTACTTACCACCCACTTCCCTGACCCCGCTGTACTTACCACCCACTTCCTGACCCCGCTGTACTTACCACCCCCTTCCCTGACCCCGCCGCACTTACCACCCCCTTCCCTGACCCCGCTGTACTTACCACCCCCTTCCCTGACCCCGCTGTACTTACCACCCCTTCCCTGACCCCCCTGTACTTACCACCTCCTTCCCTGACCCCGCTGTACTTACCACCCCCTTCCCTGACCCGCTGTACTTACCACCCCTTCCCTGACCCCGCTGTACTTACCACCCCTTCTCTGACCTCTCTGTACTTACCACCCCCTTCCCTGACCCCGCTGTACTTACCACCCCTTCTCTGACCCCGCTGTACTTACCACCCCCTTCCCTGACCTCTCTGTACTTACCACCCCTTTCCTGACCCCTCAGTACTTACCACCCCCTTCCCTGACCCCGCTGTACTTACCACCCACTTCCCTGACCCCGCTGTACTTACCACCCACTTCCCTGACCCCGCTGTACTTACCACCCCCTTCCCTGACCCCGCTGCACTTACCACCCCCTTTCCTGACCCCGCTGTACTTACCACCCCTTCCCTGACCCCGCTGTACTCCCACCCCCTTCCCTGACCCCCTGTGTACTTACCACCCCTTTCCCTAACCCCGCTGTACTTGCCACCCCCTTTCCTGACCCCGCCGTACTTTCCCCCCCTTTCCCTGACCCGCTGTACTCACCACCCCCTTCCCTGACCCCGCTGTACTTACCACCCCCTTTCCTGACCCCGCCATACTTACAACCCCCTTCCCTGACCCGCTGTACTTACCACCCCCTTCCCTGACCCGCTGTACTTACCACCCCCTTCCCTTACCCCTCTGTACTTACCACCCCCTTCCCCGACCCCTCTGTACTTACCACCCCCTTCCCTGACCCGCTGTACTTGCCACCCCCTTTCCTGACCCCGCCGTACTTACCCCCCTTTCCCTGACCCGCTGTACTTACCACCCCCTTCCCTGACCCAGCTGTACTCCCCACCCCCTTCCCTGACCCCCTGTGTACTTACCACCCCCTTTCCTGACCCCGCTGTACTTACCACCCCCTTCCCTGACCCCGCTGTACTTACCACCCCTTCCCTGACCCCTCTGTACTTACCACCCCCTTCCCTGACCCCGCTGTACTTACCACCCCCTTTCCTGACCCCGCTGTACTTACCACCCCCTTCCCTGACCCCTCTGTACTTACCACCCCCTCCCCTGACCCTGCTGTACTTACCACCCCCTTTCCTGACCCCCTCTGTACTTACCACCCCCTTCCCTGACCCCTCTGTACTTACCACCCCCTCCCCTGACCCTGCTGTACTTACCACCCCCTTTCCTGACCCCCTCTGTACTTACCACCCCCTTCCCTGACCCCTCTGTACTTACCACCCCCTCCCCTGACCCTGCTGTACTTACCACCCCCTTTCCTGACCCCCTCTGTACTTACCACCCCCTCCCCTGACCCTGCTGTACTTACCACCCCCTTTCCTGACCCCCTCTGTACTTACCACCCCCTTCCCTGACCCCTCTGTACTTACCACCCCCTCCCCTGACCCTGCTGTACTTACCACCCCCTTCCCTGACCCCTCTGTACTTACCACCCCCTCCCCTGACCCTGCTGTACTTACCACCCCCTTTCCTGACCCCCTCTGTACTTACCACCCCCTTCCCTGACCCCCTGTGTACTTACCACCCCTGACTCCGCTTTACTTACATTATATGATCCGTGATTATGCCCCTCCTGGGGCCCTATAATCCATGGTTACACCCTGCTGGGGCCCTATGATCCATGGTTACGCCCCTATGATCCGTGGTTACATCCCAGCTGGGGCCCTATGATCCGTGGTTACACCCCTACTGGGGCCCTATGATCCATGGTTACACCCCTGCTGGGGCCCTATGATCCGTGGTTACACCCTGCCGGGGCCCTATGATCCGTGGTTGTGCCCCTGCCGGGGCCCTATGATCCGTGGTTACACCCTTGCCGGGGCCCTATGATCCGTAGTTATGCCTTTGCTGGGGCCCTATGATCCGTGGTTATGCCTCTGCTGGGGGCCCTATGATCCGTGGTTACGCCCCTGCTGGGGGCCCTATGATCCGTGGTTATGCCTCTGCTGGGGGCCCTATAATCCGTGTTTACACCCCTGCTGGGGGCCCTATGATCCGTAGTTATGCCTCTGCTGAAGGGCCCTATGATCCGTGTTTATACCCCTTCTGGGGGCTCTATGATCTGTGGTTACACCCTGCTGGGGGCCCTATGATCCGTGGTTACGCCCCTGCTGGGGCCCTATGATCCGTGGTTACGCCCCTGCTGGGGCCCTATGATCCGTGGTTATGCCCCTGCTGGGGCCCTATGATCTGTGGTTACGCCCCTGCCGGGGCCCTATGATCAGTGGTTACGCCCCTGCTGGGGCCCTATGATCCGTTGTTACGCCCCTGCCGGGGCCCTATGATCCGTGGTTACGCCCCTGCCGGGGCCCTATGATCCGTGGTTACGCCCCTGCTGGGGGCCCTATGATCCGTGGTTATGCCCCTGCTGGGGCCCTATGATCCGTGGTTACGCCCCTGCTGGGGCCCTATGATCCGTGGTTACGCCCCTGCTGGGGCCCTATGATCCGTGGTTACGCCCCTGCCGGGGCCCTATGATCCGTAGTTATGCCTTTGCTGGGGCCCTATGATCCGTGGTTACGCCCTGCTGGGGGGCCTATGATCCGTGGTTATGCCTCTGCTGGGGGCCCTATAATCCGTGTTTACACCCCTGCTGGGGGCCCTATGATCCGTAGTTATGCCTCTGTTGAAGGGCCCTATGATCCGTGTTTACACCCCTTCTGGGGGCTCTATGATCTGTGGTTACACCCCTGCTGGGGGCCCTATGATCCGTGGTTATGCCCCTGCTGGGGCCCTATGATCCGTGGTTACGCCCCTGCTGGGGCCCTAGGATCCGTGGTTACGCCCCTGCTGGGGCCCTATGATCCGTGGTTGCGCCCCTGCTGGGGCCCTATGATCCGTGGTTACGCCCCTGCTGGGGGCCCTATGATCCGTGGTTATGCCCCTGCTGGGGCCCTATGATCCGTGGTTACGCCCCTGCTGGGGCCCTATGATCCGTGGTTACGCCCCTGCTGGGGCCCTATGATCCGTGGTTACGCCCCTGCTGGAGGCCCTATGATCCGTGGTTGCGCCCCTGCCGGGGCCCTATGATCCGTGGTTACGCCCCTGCTGGGGGCCCTATGATCCGTGGTTATGCCCCTGCTGGGGCCCTATGATCCGTGGTTACGCCCCTGCTGGGGCCCTATGATCCGTGGTTATGCCCCTGCTGGGGCCCTATGATCCGTGGTTACGCCCCTGCTGGGGCCCTATGATCCGTGGTTACGCCCCTGCTGGAGGCCCTATGATCCGTGGTTGCGCCCCTGCCGGGGCCCTATGATCCGTGGTTACGCCCCTGCTGGGGGCCCTTTGAATTGGGAGCCTCGTGGATCTTCATGGCGTTTGCTATCATTTGGATTCTGTTTCTGTAGATTTTTTCCTCCCGCTTTCCGATCCAACAAATGAAGTTCATGGAGAGAAAAGGGATCCTGCTAGAGGAAGGACCGGACTCTCCTTATGTACTGCCTGGGGGGCATGGCAGCCAATCAGCTTCTAACTTCAACTTGTTCAGTTAAACTTTGACAATAAATCCTCAAAGCTGATTGGCTCCCATGCAGAGCTGCAACAGATTTTATGTCCTCCAGTTTTAGTAAATCCCCCCCCCCCCCCCCCATTCTTCACACAGATGCTGGAGAGAAGATCCTATGTACAGACTGCCATCTAGTGGCCGAATATAATAATGTGTTTACTCTGTAAGGGATGACTGCTGAGTGGGGATGAGAGGAACTGAGGTCCCCATTCTGGGGAAATGGATTGGATTCAAGGGGGGAAGAGGAAGGGGGGGGAGGGGAGGAAGAAGGGGGAAGGAAGAAGGGGGAAGGAGGAAGAGGAGAAGGAGGGAGGAAGAGGGGAAGGGAGGAGGAAAGAGGGGAAGGAGGAAGGGAGGAGGGGAAAGGAGGAAGAAGGGAGCAGGAAGAAGGGGGAAGGAGAAAGAAGTGGGGAGGAAGAAGAAGAAAGGGAGAAGGAAGAAGGGGGGAGGAAGAAGGGGAGGGGGAAGAAGGGGGGAGGAGGAGGAGGGAAAGAAGAAGGGGGAAGGAGGAAGAGGGGAAGGGGGAAGAGGGGAGGAAGAATGGGAAAGGGGGGAGAGGGAAAGAAGGAGGAAGGAATAAGAGGGGAGGGGGAGGAAGAAGGGGGTAGGAGGAAGAGGGGAAGGAGGAAGGGAGTAGGGAAGAGGGGAGGAGGGGAAGGAGGAAGGGAGGGGGAAGAAGGAAGAAGGGGGAAGGAGGAAGAAGGGGGAGGAAGAAGAAGGAAGGGAGGAGGAAGAAGGGGAAGGAAGAAGGGGGAAGGAGGGAAGAAGGGGGAGGGAGAAGGGGGAAGGAGGAAAAAGGGGGATGAGGAAGGGGAGGAAGAAGGGAGAAGGAGGAAGGAAGGGGGAGGAAGGAAGGAGGAAGAAGGGGGAGGAAGAATGGGGGAGGAAGAAGGGGGGAAGGAGGAAGAAGGGGGAGGAAGAAGGGAGGAAGGGGGAAGGAGGAAGAAGGGAAGGAAGGAAGGGGGAAGGAGGAAGAAGGGGGAGGAAGAATGGGGGAGGAAGAAGGGGGGAAGGAGGAAGAAGGGGGAGGAAGAAGGGAGGAAGGGGGAGGAGGAAGGGGAAGGAGGAGGAAGACGGAAGAAGGGGGAAGGAGGAAGAAGGGGGGAAGGAGGAAGAAGGGGGAGGAAGAAGGGGGAAGGAGGAAGAAGGGGGGAGAATGAAGAGGAAGAAGGGGGAGAAGGAAGAAGGGGAAGGAGAAGAAGGGGGGAGGAAGAAGGGGAAAGGAGGAAGGAGGAGGAAGGAGGAAGAAGGGGGAAGGAGGAAGAAGGGGGGAGGAAGAAGGGGAAAGGAGGAAGGAGGAGGAAGGAGGAAGAAGGGGGAAGGAGGAAGAAGGGGAGGAAGAATGAGGGAAGGAGGAAGAAGGGGGAGAAGGAAGAGGAAGAAGGGGGGAGAAGGAAGAAGGGGGAAGGAGGAAGAAGGGGGAAGGAGGAAAGAAGGGGGAGAAGGAAGAGGAAGAAGGGGGAGAAGGAAGAAGGGGGAAGGAGGAAGAAGGGGGGAGGAAGAAGGCCTTTGTTACGGCCCCCCACCAGTCACAGAATGGGGTCCCGGGATACACCTAGCACAGACCTCTCTTCCCATAACATGTGACCAGGCCATTGATCTCCGTAATGCTGGTTTGGTTCTGGAAACCAACCGCTGGGAGGGAGCCAGAACATCGACCTCCTCACTACCAGAGGACCTGACACCTTACCAGGTACCACACCTAATGACTGGCTGCTTGTTGTCTTGAACTAGTGCTTGGTTACCCCTAGCAACTGCAATTCACTCCAACTCTTCTGCTGAGATATCTCTTTTGTAGCAGCCGAGATCCATCCCCCACATGTGCTTCACTGACCCAGTTTCTTCAGACACCCCACATCCAGCATGCACCCCTTTAATGACCTCAGACCAGACTCAGAATGGTTGATGCAGCCTAACTGAGACGTCTTTTAGTGATATAGAACAATGTGAGTCCATTTCCTGATCCAAACTACAACTGAATGGCTGCCCCGGCATACCTCTGAAAGTTAGGAGTCCATGTTGGCGTTCTCTGGGTGCTGCCTGATCCCATGATCCCCGGTGCCACCCCCAACCTGCGTAACCTACCAAGCCTACACGTAACCAACCCCTAACCCACCGCCAACCAATCCCTAACCTACCCAGCCTACGCCCAACCTACCTAACCTACCCCCAACCTACCAAGCCTACACCTAACCAACCCTAACCCACCCCCAACCAATCCCTAACCTACCCAGCCTACTCCCAACCCACCTAACCTACCCCCAACCTACCAAGCCTACACCTAACCAACCCCTAGCCTACCCCCAACCAATCCCTAACTTACCCAGCCTACCCCCAACCTACCTAACCTACCCAGCCTACTCCCAACCTACCTAACCTACCCCCAACCTACCAAGCCTACACCTAACCAACCCCCTAGCCTACCCCCAACCAATCCCTAACTTACCCAGCCTACCCCCAACCTACCTAACCTACACCTAACCAACCCCTAACCTACCCCCAACCTACCTAACCTACCCTCAACCAATCGAACCTACACCTAACCAACCTGCATAACCTACCCCAACCTATGAAACCTACACCTAACCAACCCCTAACCCACCCCCAACCTATCTAACCTACCCCCAACCTACCTAACCTACCCCTAACCAATCCCTAACCTACCCAGCCTACCCCTAACCCACCCCCAACCTACTGAACCTTCACTTAACCCTACCCCCAACCAATCCCTAATCTACCCAGCCTACTCCTAACCTACCTAACCTACCCCCAACCTACCAAACCTAAACCTAACCAACCCTAACCCACCTCCAACCTACCTAACCTACACCTAACCAACCCCTAACCTACCCCCAACCTACCGACCTACACCTAACCTACCCCCAACCAATCGAACCTACATCTAACCAACCTGCGTAACCTACCCCCAACCTTTGAAACCTACACCTAACCAACCCCTAACCCACCCCCAACCTATCTAACTTACCCCCAACCTACCTAACCTACACCTAACCAACCCCGGCCCTAACCTACCACCAACCTACCTAATCTACCCCCAAACAACCAAGCCTACACCTAACCAACCCCTAACCTACCCCGAACCAATCCCTAACCTACCCAGCCTACCCCAACCTACCGAGCCAACCCCTAACCAACCCCCAACCTACCTAACCTACCCCCAACCAATCCCTATCCTACCCCCAACCAATCCCTAACCTACCTAGCCTACTCCCAACATACCTAACCTACCCCCAACCAATCCATAACCTACCTAGCCTACCCCAACCTACCGAGCCAACATCTAACCAACCCCTAACCTACCCCCAACCTACCCCCAACCAATCCCTAACCTACCCAGCCTACTCCCAACTCACCTAACCTAGGGAATAAACCCCTCTGGGTGATCTCTGTACATTGCAGGGAATAAACCCCTCCCCCTCTGGGTGATCTCTGTACATTGCAGGGAATAAACCCCTCCCCCCTCTGGGGTGATCTCTGTACATTGCAGGGAATAAACCCCTCCCCCTCTGGGTGATCTCTGTACATTGCAGGGAATAAACCCCTCCCCCTCTGGGTGATCTCTGTACATTGCAGGGAATAAACCCCTCCCCCCTCTGGGTGATCTCTGTACATTGCAGGGAATAAACCCCTCCCCCCTCTGGGTGATCTCTGTACATTGCAGGGAATAAACCCCTCCCCCTCTGGGTGATCTCTGTACATTGCAGGGAATAAACCCCTCCCCCTCTGGGTGATCTCTGTACATTGCAGGGAATAAACCCCTCCCCCCTCTGGGTGATCTCTGTACATTGCAGGGAATAAACCCCTCCCCCCTCGGGGTGATCTCTGTACATTGCAGGGAATAAACCCCTCCCCCTCTGGGTGATCTCTGTACATTGCAGGGAATAAACCCCTCCCCCCTCTGGGTGATCTCTGTACATTGCAGGGATTGTAACAAACTTTGTAGCAGATTCCTCCCTTTTGTTATTGTGAAGAAATATCTGTTTGTTTCTCTGTGTCCACCTCTGCGGAGTGAATGTGAATGGGAGGGACTTTATAATTATCAATCAGCTGCTGCACCTGCAGGGTTCTAATGAGGAAAGTGGCAGGGTCTGCATTCCTTTACATGTGATTTCCCTTTGTGATTATCTCCCCAAAAGTGACATTTGTGTTGCAGGGGATGCCCAAAATCTCACTCGTATCTTACTGCAGACTTCTGGGAAAATCAGTGAGCCAATCACACAAGCAGGAAATGACATTTCTGTATACCATCTGTGTACACAGCGCCTCCAGGTGGCCAAATTACATATTACAGATAATGACAGCGGCTGCAGATTGAAAAGGAAAGGGAATTTCTGATAACGTTCAGTTACAATATGACTTGTGTAGTAAGAGCCCTTGCACACTGGGGCGGTTTGCAGGCGCTATTGCGCTAATAATAGCGCCTGCAAACCGCCCCATCATCCCAGTGTGAAAGCCCCCGAGGGATCTCACACTGGAGCGGTGCGCTGGCAGGACGGTAAAAAAGTCCTGCCAGCAGCATCTTTGTAGCGGTGAAGGAGCGGTGTGTATACCGCTCCTTTATCGCTCCTGCCCATTGAAATCAATGGGACGGCGCGGCTATACCGCCGGCAAAGTGCCTCTGCAGAGGTGCTTTGCGGTGGTATTTAACCCTTTCTCGGCCGCTAGCGGGGGGTAAAACCACCCCGCTAGCGGCCGCATACCGACGGTAAAACGCCGCTAATAATAGCAGCGTTTTACCGCCGACGCCGCCCCCCGCCCCAGTGTGAAAGGGCTCTAATTGTATATGATTATTTTTTGTTATTTTTATTTCCTATTTTCTCCCCAAAAGTGGAAAGTGGAGTTGCCCTTTAACCACACCCACTTTTCACAAGGTCTAATGTAAACACACCCTCTTTTTACCATTTGTAATGTAACCACACCCACTTTTCACCATTTGTAATGTAACCACACCCTCTTTTCACCACGTGTAATGTAACCACACCCTCTTTTCACCACGTGTAATGTAACCACACCCTCTTTTCACCACGTGTAATGTAACCACACCCTCTTTTCACCACGTGTAATGTAACCACACCCTCTTTTCACCATGTGTAATGTGACCACACCCTCTTTTCACCATTTGTAATGTAACCACACCCTCTTTTCACCATGTGTAATGTGACCACACCCTCTTTTTACCACTTGTAATGTAACCACACCCACGTTTCACCATTTGTAATGTAACCACACCCTCTTTTCACCATGTGTAATGTGACCACACCCTCTTTTCACCACGTGTAATGTAACCACACCCTCTTTTCACCACGTGTAATGTGACCACACCCTCTTTTCACCACGTGTAATGTGACCACACCCTCTTTTCACCATTTGTAATGTAAACACACCCACTTTTCACCATTTGTAATGTAACCACACCCTCTTTTCACCACGTGTAATGTAACCACACCCTCTTTTCACCACGTATAATGTAACCACACCCTCTTTTCACCATGTGTAATGTGACCACACCCTCTTTTCACCATGTGTAATGTGACCACACCCTCTTTTCACCATGTGTAATGTAACCACACCCTCTTTTCACCACGTGTAATGTAACCACACCCTCTTTTCACCATTTGTAATGTAACCACACCCACTTCTCCGGCATATGGAGCAGATCAGTGTAGGATTGTCACTCTTACCTGTCTGGAGATCCAGCACTGCGACCAATCACCATCTTTACTTTGAGAAGTGGGAGGGATCTGTGTTCCAGCAATGCACCAATAAACTTCAGTTGAGCCCCCTGTACCCCCCATAACCCCCAAGCCTGCTGTAAGCCTCAGTAACCCCGCAGCACCCTTCTGGGGACGGTAAGAGGAATCCCCCCACTTTACTAAGGCTGGGGGCTGGGATGTTTTCTATGTACCGCCCCCTGCTGGCCCCTCCCACCAGCCATGATCTGCCTGCATTGCATAGAGAAGCACAGAGACCCAGTGATGACATCACAGTTATTTAAAAAAAGCCATTATATGAGGATGGGGGAGGGGGGGCAGGGAAGGTGAAATATAGGGAGATTAAACTTCAGCTTTAAATGTCCCCCCCCCACCCCCCCACACACACACACTGCATGGGTATACATTGGGCTAGGAGACACATAGATTTACCTTATCCTTCCCTCCCCCAGCCGCTGACACTCTCTTACTCTGTCTGACCCCCCTGGTATGTGGGGGCCCCTCACCCCATCCTACTGTATAAGGCAGGTCTGCCGGTCCTGTATTGTATGTGATGACATCACAGAGCTGACACCTGCTGAGCAACAAAGTGAGGGGGGGGGGGGGGAAGAATTCCTGTGGGAGGAGGTAGGTGTTTGTTGATAGTCCTCTCCCCTTGTCCAATGAGTGTAATGGGGGGGTAGTGCCTCCTGTCTGTGTTGTAGTGAAGAACCCCCACCCAGAAATGTCCAGAATCTGACACTCCCGGGATTGTTGTCACATCTCTGGTCTCCCCCGCTGCACTCAGTGGTTCCTCCCATCACCCCCTGTGCCTTGTAGTAACATAGGAGATGTCAGATCAAACCACTGAGTGAAGCGGGGGGGGGGACCAGAGATCTGGTAATTCCTGGAAGGGTTCAATGCGCCAGTCTTCAGGTGGCAGTTCCGTCCCCCCCCCCCCACACTGCACTCAGTGGTTCCTCCCACTGGCCTCTACATCTTGTAAAGATATAGGGACTGGCAGATCTAACCACTGAGTGCAGCGGGGAGACCAGCGATCCGACATTCCCGGAAGGGTCAGATCCTGTAGAGTCTTCAGGTGATGGTCTCTCTCCACCACCTGCTGAGCAGCTGACCTGCAACCCCCATATGTACCCCCCTATGTGGACCAAGTGCCCCCCTATGTGAACTCCCATATGTACCCCCCTATGTGAACCAAGTGCCCCCCTATGTGAACCCCCATATGTACCCCCCTATGTGAATCATGTGCCCCCCTATGTGAACTCCTATGTGCCCCCCTATGTGAACCCCCCATATGCACCCCCCTATGTGAACCAAGTGCCCCCCCTATATGAACCCCCATATGTACCCCCCTATGTGAATCATGTGCCCACCCTATGTGAACCCCAATATGTACCCCCCTATGTGAACCATGTGCCCACCCTATGTGAACCCCAATATGTACACCCCTATGTGAACCCCCATATGTACCCCCCTATGTGAACCATGTGCCCACCCTATGTGAACCTAAATATGTACCCCCCTATGTGAACCATGTGCCCCCCCTATGTGAACCCCCATATGTACCCCCCTATGTGAACCATGTGCTCACCCTATGTGAACTCCTATGTGCCCCCCTATGTGAACCCCCCCATATGCACCCCCCTATGTGAACCACATGCCCCCCCTATATGAACCCCCATATGTACCCCCCTATGTGAACTATGTGCCCCCCTATGTGAACTCCCATATGCACCCCCCTATGTGAACCACATGCCCCCCCTATATGAACCCCCATGTGCAACCCCCTATGTGAACTCCCATATGCACCCCCCTATGTGAACCATGTGCCCCCCCTATATGAACTCCCATGTGCCCCCCCATGTGAACCACGTGCCCCCCCATATGAACCCCCATGTGCAACTCCCTATGTGAACCCATCATGTGAACTCCCATATGCACCCCCATGTACCCCCCTATAAGAACCCCCATGTGAACTCCCATATGCACCCCCCCATGTGAACCATGTGCCCCCCCTATGTGAACCCCCATATGTACCCCCCTATGTGAACCATGTGCCCCCCCTATGTGAACTCCTATGTGCCCCCCTATGTGAACCCCCCATATGCACCCCCCTATGTGAACCACATGCCCCCCCTATATGAACGCCCATATGTACCCCCCTATGTGAACTATGTGCCCCCCTATGTGAACTCCCATATGTACCCCCCTATGTGAACCATGTGCCCCCCCTATGTGAAACCCCATATGTACCCCCCTATGTGAACTCCCATATGCACCCCCCTATGTGAACCACGTGCCCCCCCATATGAACCCCCATGTGCAACTCCCTATGTGAACCCATCATGTGAACTCCCATATGCACCCCCATGTACCCCCCTATAAGAACCCCCATGTGAACTCCCATATGCACCCCCCCATGTGAACCCCCATGTGCCCCCCCTATAAGAACCCCCATGTGAACTCCCATATGCACCCCCCCATGTGAACCCCCATGTGCCCCCCCTATAAGAACCCCCATGTGAACTCCCATATGCACCCCCCCATATGAACCCCCATGTGCAACTCCCTATGTGAACCCATCATGTGAACTCCCATATGCACCCCCCCATGTGAACCCCATGTGCCCCCCCTATAAGAACCCCCATGTGCCCCCCCCTGTGCTGGAACTCCTGGCACTGGCTCGGGGGGGTCGCTGAGGACGCTCCTCTTTATCTGGAACTTTCCTCCGTCATTAATACACAATATTCTGCAAAACGTCCTTCTAAAATATTCTTCATCTTCGTCTTTATTCCCAATAAATATATAATATATACACAGATCCATATACAGTACAAATCAATATCCTCTTCTCTTCACTGATTGGCTAGGATTGGTAAAGCACAGGCAGTGGTAGAGCAGAGCGATGTTCATAGCGGAGAGCCGCCCACACAGAAAGCCCCTCACCCGCTCTGCACCTCCAGTCTAAGGGGCGTATTTATAGAATATTCATCCTGTGACTCTGGATATACATTCGTTCTGTGCAAATGGTGGCAGGAATGAACTCTACTGGGCTATTTTCTCTCCAGGTTGAATGTTATTCATTCATACAGAATAGAGTGAATCAGGAAAATACTGCACTACGGCCACATGATGGAGCTGACAATCGCAGTGACTTCCTATCATCATCAGCTCCATCTAGTGGCTAGTAGGCAGTCAGGGGGCGGACTGGAGTGGTAAGTAGGCAGTCAGGGGGCGGACTGGAGTGGTAAGTAGGCAGTCAGGGGTCAGGTGGAGTGGTAAGTAGGCAGTCAGGGGACCGGCTGGAGTGGTAAGTAGGCAGTCAGGGGACCGGCTGGAGTGGTAAGTAGGCAGTAAGGGGTCGGGTGGAGTTGTAAGTAGGCAGTCAGGGGGCGGGCTGGAGCTGGAGCTATAAGTATAAGGCAGTCAGGGGGCGGGCTGGAGTGGTAAGTAGGCAGTCAGGGGGCGGGCTGGAGTGGTAAGTAGGCAGTCAGGGGGCGGGCTGAATCTGGAGCAGTAAGTATAAGGCAGTCAGGGGGCGGACTGGAGTGGTAAGTAGGCAGTCAGGGGGCGGGCTGGAGCTGGAGCTATAAGTATAAGGCAGTCAGGGGGCGGACTGGAGTGGTAAGTAGGCAGTCAGGGGTCGGGTGGAGTGGTAAGTAGGCAGTCAGGGGTCGGCTAGAGTGGTAAGTAGGCAGTCAGGGGTCGGGTGGAGTGGTAAGTAGGCAGTCAGGGGTCGGGTGGAGTGGTAAGTAGGCAGTCAGGGGTCGGCTAGAGTGGTAAGTAGGCAGTCAGGGGTCGGGTGGAGTGGTAAGTAGGCAGTCAGGGGACAGGCTGGAGTGGTAAGTAGGCAGTCAGGGGTCGGGTGGAGTGGTAAGTAGGCAGTCAGGGGTCGGGTGGAGTGGTAAGTAGGCAGTCAGGGGGCAGACTGGAATGGTAAGTAGGCAGTCAGGGGGCGGGCTGGAGTGGTAAGTAGGCAGTCAGGGGGCGGACTGGAGTGGTAAGTAGGCAGTCAGGGGTCGGGTGGAGTGGTAAGTAGGCAGTCAGGGGTCGGGTGGAGTGGTAAGTAGGCAGTCAGGGGTCGGGTGGAGTGGTAAGTAGGCAGTCAGGGGTCGGGTGGAGTGGTAAGTAGGCAGTCAGGGGGCAGACTGGAGTGATAAGTAAGCAGCCAGGGGGCGGACTGGAGTGGTAAGTAGGCAGTCAGGGGGCGGGCTGGAGTGGTAAGTAGGCAGTCAGTGGTCGGGTGGAGTTGTAAGTAGGCAGTCAGGGGGCGGGCTGGAGTGGTAAGTAGGCAGTCAGTGGTCGGGTGGAGTGGTAAGTAGGCAGTCAGGGGTCGGGTGGAGTGGTAAGTAGGCAGTCAGGGGTCGGGTGGAGTGGTAAGTAGGCAGTCAGGGGTCGGCTAGAGTGGTAAGTAGGCAGTCAGGGGTCGGGTGGAGTGGTAAGTAGGCAGTCAGGGGACAGGCTGGAGTGGTAAGTAGGCAGTCAGGGGTCGGGTGGAGTGGTAATTAGGCAGTCAGGGGGCGGGCTGGAGTGGTAAGTAGGCAGTCAGGGGGCGGGCTGGAGTGGTAAGTAGGCAGTCAGGGGTCGGGTGGAGTGGTAAGTAGGCAGTCAGGGGTCGGGTGGAGTGGTAAGGAGGCAGTCAGGGGGTCGGTGGAGTGGTAAGTAGGCAGTCAGGGGGTCGGGTGGAGTGGTAAGTAGGCAGTCAGGGGGCAGACTGGAGTGGTAAGTAGGCAGTCAGGGGGCGGGCTGGAGTGGTAAGTAGGCAGTCAGGGGGCGGGCTGGAGTGGTAAGTAAGCAGCCAGGGGGCGGACTGGAGTGGTAAGTAGGCAGTCAGGGGGCGGGCTGGAGTGGTAAGTAGGCAGTCAGGGGTCGGGTGGAGTGGTAAGTAGGCAGTCAGGGGTCGGGTGGAGTGGTAAGTAGGCAGTCAGTGGTCGGGTGGAGTTGTAAGTAGGCAGTCAGGGGGCAGACTGGAGTGGTAAGTAGGCAGTCAGGGGTCGGGTGGAGTGGTAAGTAGGCAGTCAGTGGTCGGGTGGAGTTGTAAGTAGGCAGTCAGGGGGCAGACTGGAGTGGTAAGTAGGCAGTCAGGGGTCGGGTGGAGTGGTAAGTAGGCAGTCAGGGGTCGGGTGGAGTGGTAAGGAGGCAGTCAGGGGGTCGGGTGGAGTGGTAAGTAGGCAGTCAGGGGTCGGGTGGAGTGGTAAGTAGGCAGTCAGGGGTCGGGTGGAGTGGTAAGTAGGCAGTCAGGGGGCGGGCTGAAGCTGGAGCTGTAAGTATAAGGCAGTCAGGGGGCGGACTGGAGTGGTAAGTAGGCAGTCAGGGGGCCGGCTGGAGTGGTAAGTAGGCAGTCAGGGGGCCGGCTGGAGCTGTAAGTATAAGGCAGTCAGGGGACAGGCTGGAGTGGTAAGTAGGCAGTCAGGGGGCCGGCTGGAGTGGTAAGTAGGCAGTCAGGGGTCGGCTGGAGTGGTAAGTAGGCAGTCAGGGGTCGGGTGGAGTGGTAAGTAGGCAGTCAGGGGGCAGACTGGAATGGTAAGTAGGCAGTCAGGGGGCGGGCTGGAGTGGTAAGTAGGCAGTCAGGGGGCAGACTGGAATGGTAAGTAGGCAGTCAGGGGGCGGACTGGAGTGGTAAGTAGGCAGTCAGGGGGCGGGCTGGAGTGGTAAGTAAGCAGCCATGGGGTGGACTGGAGTGGTAAGTAGGCAGTCAGGGGTCGGGTGGAGTGGTAAGTAGGCAGTCAGGGGACAGGCTGGAGTGATAAGTAGGCAGTCAGGGGTCGGGTGGAGTGGTAAGGAGGGAGTCAGGGGGTCGGGTGGAGTGGTAAGTAGGCAGTCAGGGGTCGGGTGGAGTGGTAAGTAGGCAGTCAGGGGTTGGGTGGAGTGGTAAGGAGGCAGTCAGGGGGTCGGGTGGAGTGGTAAGTAGGCAGTCAGGGGGCGGACTGGAGTGGTAAGTAGGCAGTCAGGGGTCGGGTGGAGTGGTAAGGAGGCAGTCAGGGGGCCGGCTGGAGTGGTAAGTAGGCAGTCAGGGGGTGGGTGGAGTGGTAAGTAAGCAGTCAGGGGGTGGGTGGAGTGGTAAGTAGGCAGTCAGGGGGTGGGTGGAGTGGTAAGTAAGCAGTCAGGGGGTGGGTGGAGTGGTAAGTAGGCAGTCAGGGGGCGGACTGGAGTGGTAAGTAGGCAGTCAGGGGTCGGGTGGAGTGGTAAGTAGGCAGTCAGGGGTCGGGTGGAGTGGTAAGTAGGAAGTCAGGGGGCGGGCTGGAGTGGTAAGTAGGCAGTCAGGGGGCGGGCTGGAGTGGTAAGTAGGCAGTCAGGGGGTGGGTGGAGTGGTAAGTAGGAAGTCAGGGGGTGGGCTGGAGTGGTAAGTAGGCAGTCAGGGGGCGGACTGGAGTGGTAAGTAGGCAGTCAGGGGTCAGGTGGAGTGGTAAGTAGGCAGTCAGGGGGCGGACTGGAGTGGTAAGTAGGCAGTTAGGGGGTGGGTGGAGTGGTAAGTAGGCAGTCAGGGGGCGGGTGGAGTGGTAAGTAGGCAGTCAGGGGGCGGACTGGAGTGGTAAGTAGGCAGTTAGGGGGTGGGTGGAGTGGTAAGTAGGCAGTCAGGGGGCGGACTGGAGTGGTAAGTAGGCAGTCAGGGGGCGGACTGGAGTGGTAAGTAGGCAGTCAGGGGTCGGGTGGAGTGGTAAGTAGGCAGTCAGGGGGTGGGTGGAGTGGTAAGTAAGCAGTCAGGGGGTGGGTGGAGTGGTACGTAGGCAGTCAGGGGGCGGGCTGGAGTGGTAAGTAGGCAGTCAGGGGGTGGGTGGAGTGGTAAGTAAGCAGTCAGGGGGTGGGTGGAGTGGTAAGTAGGCAGTCAGGGGGTGGGTGGAGTGGTAAGTAAGCAGTCAGGGGGTGGGTGGAGTGGTAAGTAGGCAGTCAGGGGGTGGGTGGAGTGGTAAGTAAGCAGTCAGGGGGTGGGTGGAGTGGTAAGTAGGCAGTCAGGGGGCGGGCTTTACATACAAGGTAGGTGGGAGAGGTGAGTTAATGAGGACAGGTCGGCTGTAAAGCAAAATGAAACCATCAGACAGGAAGATTGTCCATTGTTGGGGTGGGGGGATGGGGGGGGGATGGTGAGCGATTGGCCTGCTGCTCCGGGCTGTGAAGGACGAAACGCGCTGGGTGTCGCAGTTCAGCATCTCGCTCAAAGATCCCAACAACAAATCAATTAAAGAGTAAATTCCCCCACACAGCAGCCATTATTACCTGCCTGGCCCCGCCCACTTCCAATATTGGGGTCACCTGTATACCTGGGGGGGAGGGGCTGCTATTACCCTCACGGTGCAGCACACAGCAGCCTCAGTAGAGAAGATGTGCGGGTGACGTCTGCATGGAGGAAGCTGAAGAAGGAAATACATTGTAGCAGAAAGATCTATAGAGGAGAAACAATGTTACCGACCAATCAGAGCCGGTCCCTGTGTGATGGGGGATCTGCCTTCCTATGGATCAACTGGGGGCATTAGACGGGGCGGTGTATACGGAGGGGGCGGGGTGGTGTATACGGAGGGGGAGGGGCAGTGTATACAGAGTGGGGGTGGGGCGGTGTATACGGAGGGGGAGGGGCGGTGTATACGGAGGGGGAGGGGCGGTGTATACGGAGGGGGAGGGGCAGTGTATACATAGGGGGAGGGGCGGTGTATACGGAGTGGGGGAGGGGCAGTGTATACGGAGGGGGGTGGGGCGGTGTATACGGAGGGGGAGGGGCGGTGTATACGGAGTGGGGGTGGGGCGGTGTATACGGAGGGGGGTGGGCGGTGTATATGGAGGGGGAGGGGCGGTGTATACGGAGTGGGGTCCCCAATCCTTCCCCTATATACACTATGACTGCCCTGTACCCCATTTATATTGGGGGGCCCCGTCTGTCGGGGGTCATTTCGGGCCAATGTATTGCGGTTTAGAAAGATTCTCCCAGGTGAATCTGAACATTTACCTCGGAGTGTGAATCCTGAACCCCGGACCCCATCCTGAATATTCACCCCTAATGCCCCCCAAATCTGGGAATCAGGAGCAATAAATCCCCCCAATCAGATCAGTCTCCATACACTCCGCCCACCAATGAGCTCTGCTGGTTCTCCTCCTACATGGATTGGCTCAGAGCGGCCAATCAGAATTTCCTCTGCTAATATCAGATACAATGAATTCTGATTGGCTGCCGGGGCTCAATGGAGTACAAATCATTAATCAATACTGATACTTGTCTCTTCTATAGAACACATTGTAAGCCAATCAGATTCTTTTCCTGTCCCGGATTTTCTTACATATAACCCGACATCAGAGATATTCTGTTATTTTATGGGCGGCATGCTGAGTGAGGTGTCAGTGTCCCCCTGCCTGGTGTTCATTCCCTCCCACAGAGATCACCGGACTCCCCCTGACAACCCCACCATCTGATTTCCTCTCCAGAAGGACGGCACCATCTATATTCAGGCATCATCCGGGGGTCACCATCTACTTCCTGGACTAAGAGTTCACAAATATCTGACACAGATCAGCCCCTGCTGCAGCCTCTCACCTTGTGACTTTCTACAATGTAAAGTCTGATCACTGGGGGAGGGGAGACTGAGAAAATGCTTCCTCCTGCCTGCAGCAGACTGATGATGTCATCACAGCCTAGGCACAGTCTCTGGTTGGGGCCGATTTTTTGCAGGAAAGTTACAGAACGGTCGGTTTTAGGAACCGGCGCTCTTTAATACATAACAAAGTTGTCGGGTGTGCCAGGACGGCCCCCTCCCCCCATCAGGGATGAATGATGGTGTGTCCCGGGGTCAGAGTCCTGCATGCACAGTACACATCATTATGGTGACTGGGGCCCTAAAGTGGGAGGTACCCGCATAATTAAGGGTGAGGTCTGGGTGGGAATGACTGGCGTTGGGGATGGGGCAGTAAATGATAAAACATTAAATGGAACACTTTTAGGATCCGCCTCGGGGGGGGGGGGCTTTACCTTACCCCCCCAGGTAAGGAGCAGGTTGAGTCACATGACCCCTACAATTGTGTCTCTCCCCCCCCCCCCCCACCAAAATACTGGGAATTGGCAATCAATGAAAAATCATCAATTATACCCCAATCATTGTATAAAGGAAGGTGATGTCCAGTATGATGGCGGGGAGATCACCCTCCACACCCCTGACTGTAGGGGGCCCCGCCCTCCATATCATACAGAATGAGCAATTGTTCAAAAAAAGAGCAAACATAATAAAAACCCCAAAACCAGCAAATCCGACCTTCATATTCTATATTCTATAATAAAAGCAGAGGTCTCCGATGACATCATAATATAACATGATAAAAGGCGAGGCCTCCGATGACATCATAATATAACATGTGATAAAAGGAGGGGCCTCTGATGACATCATACTATAACATGATAAAAGGCGAGGCCTCCGATGACATCATAATATAACATGATAAAAGCAGAGGCCTCCGATGACATCATAATATAACATGATAAAAGGAGGGGCCTCCGATGACATCATAATATAACATGATAAAAGGCGAGGCCTCCGATGACATCATAATATAACATGATAAAAGGCGAGGCCTCCGATGACATCATAATATAACATGATAAAAGGAGAGGCCTCCGATGACATCATAATATAACATGATAAAAGGAGAGGCCTCCGATGACATCATAATATAACATGATAAAAGGAGAGGTCTCCAATGACATCATAATATAACATGATAAAAGGAGGGGCCTCCGATGACATCATAATATAACATGATAAAAGGCGAGGCCTCCGATGACATCATAATATAACATGATAAAAGGAGAGGCCTCCGATGACATCATAATATAACATGATAAAAGGCGAGGCCTCCGATGACATCATAATATAACATGTGATAAAAGGAGGGGCCTCTGATGACATCATAATATAACATGATAAAAGGCGAGGCCTCCGATGACATCATAATATAACATGATAAAAGGCGAGGTCTCTGATGACATCATAATATAACATGATAAAAGCAGAGGTCTCCGATGACATCATAATATAACATGATAAAAGGCGAGGTCTCCGATGACATAATATAACATGATAAAAGCAGAGGTCTCCGATGACATCATAATATAACATGATAAAAGCAGAGGCCTCCGATGACATCATAATATAACATATGATAAAAGCAGAGGCCTCTGATGACATCATACTATAACATATGATAAAAGCAGAGGCCTCTGATGACATCATACTATAACATATGATAAAAGCAGAGGCCCCCGATGACATCATAATATAACATGATAAAAGGCGAGGCCTCCGATGACATCATTGGTCGCCATTTTTTGTCCCGCGGTCATTTGGCACTCGGAATCGCACGCAGACTGTTCCATCAATGCGATTTGATGAACGTCTGCAATCGCTGCGTAGGGGCGAGCTTGGGCAGTCCCAGAGGTGCTCCTCGCCGTTCATGTGACAGGACCATAAATCTCCCCAGCCCCCGCTGCGGCTCACTGCAACCCGCGTCTTTTCTGCCTGGCGTCAAGTCTCTGTGGCCCCCTTCAGACCCGGGGGGGGGGGGGTTTGCTGCAGAACGTGCATTTTTTTTTACTACGCAATACTGAAACGCGTTATAACGCACCGCTGTCCATATAGGAAGACGACCAATCACATTAATAATACAAAATTGGCTGCTTTATGGCCAACATTACCGCGCAAAACGCACGGACAGGCGCATGCGCCTCAAAGCGCAACTGCACACCGGTTGGGTCTGAAGGGGTCCCAGAGTCCATCCCCCCCCCCCCCCTAGCAACAAGTCAACATTTTCATTACCCGCCTCGGCAACAGGAACGGGAGAAGCTGATTGGCTGGTAGAAGAGAAATACAGGAAATTGGAGAGATACATTGTAACAAATGCGGGAAATCCTCCCGATCCCCACTGTTCCCTGCTGATCCCGATCCCTTGCTGTTCCCTGCTGATCCCCGATCCCCCGCTGTTCCCTGCTGATCCCGATCCCCACTGTTCCCTGCTGATCCCGATCCCCCGCTGTTCCCTGCTGATCCCGATCCCCCGCTGTTCCCTGCTGATCCCCGATCCCCGCTGTTCCCTGCTGATCCCGATCCCTGGCTGTTCCCTGCTGATCCCGATCCCCCGCTGATCCGCGCTGTTCCCTGCTGATCCCGATCCCCCGCTGTTCCCTGCTGATCCCGATCCCCCGCTGTTCCCTGCTGATCCCGATCCCCCGCTGTTCCCTGCTGATCCTGATCCCCCGCTGTTCCCTGCTGATCCCGATCCCCCGCTGATCCGCGCTGTTCCCTGCTGATCCCGATCCCCCGCTGTGCCCTGCTGATCCCGATCCCCCGCTGTTCCCTGCTGATCCCGATCCCCCGCTGATCCGCGCTGTTCCCTGCTGATCCCGATCCCCCGCTGTGCCCTGCTGATCCCGATCCCCCGCTGTTCCCCGCTGATCCTGATCCCCCGCTGTTCCCTGCTGATCCCGATCCCCCGCTGATCCGCGCTGTTCCCTGCTGATCCCGATCCCCCGCTGTGCCCTGCTGATCCCGATCCCCCGCTGTTCCCTGCTGATCCCGATCCCCCGCTGATCCGCGCTGTTCCCCGCTGATCCCGATCCCCCGCTGTTCCCTGCTGATCCCGATCCCCCGCTGTTCCCTGCTGATCCCGATCCCCCGCTGATCCGCGCTGTTCCCCGCTGATCCCGATCCCCCACTGTTCCCTGCTGATCCCGATCCCCTGCTGTTCCCTGCTGATCCCGATCCCCCGCTGATCCGCGCTGTTCCCCGCTGATCCCCGATCCCCCGCTGTTCCCTGCTGATCCCGATCCCCCGCTGATCGGCGCTGTTCCCCGCTGATCCCGATCCCCCGCTGTTCCCTGCTGATCCCGATCCCCCGCTGATCCGCGCTGTTCCCCGCTGATCCCCGATCCCCCGCTGTTCCCTGCTGATCCCGATCTCCCGCTGATCCGCGCTGTTCTCCGCTGTTTCCTGATCCCCCGCTGTTCCCTGCTGATCCCCGGTCCCCCGCTGTTTCCCACTGTTTGTTCCCCGCTGTTCCCCTCTGTTCCCCTCTGTTCCCCTCTGTTTCCCGCTGTTCCCCTCTGTTTCCCGCTGTTCCCCTCTGTTTCCCGCTGTTCCCCGCTGTTCCCCTATGTTTCCCGCTGTTCCCCTCTGTTTCCCGCTGTTCCCCGCTGATCCCCGATCCCCCACAGCGGCTCTAACACACTACAATCGGCGTCTTTTTTGCCGGGAGCCACAATTGAAGTCTTTGTGGCCCCCTTTCAGACCGGGGGGGGGGGGGTTGCGTCAGAACGCACATTTTTACTGTGCATTACTGAAACGCGTGAAGACCATTCATATAGAAATGCGACCAATCACATAAGTCATTTTTTAAAAATGGCTGCTGTACGGCTGTTCTAAATGAACGCAACACGCGAAACACGGGGCCTGACGCCTTAAAGCGCAACCGCACACCGGTCAGGTCTGAAGGGGCCCCGGAGTCCAGTCTGTCCCCCCTAACAGCCAGTCAACGTCTCCCTTTCCCGCCTCAGCAACAGGAACGAGAGAAGCTGATTGGCTGGTAAAAGAGAAATACAGGAAATTAGAGAGATACATTGTAACAAATGCGGGAAATCATCCCGATCCCCGATGATCCCCGATGTTCCCCGATGTTCCCCAATGTTCCCGATGATCCCCGATGATCCCAGATGTTCCCCGATGTTCCCCGATGATCCCCGATGTTCCCCGATGTTCCCCGATGATCCCCGATGTTTCCCGCTGTTCCCCAATGTTCCCCGATGATCCCCGATGTTCCCCGATGATCCCCGATGTTCCCCGATGATCCCCGATGATCCCCGATGTTCCCCGATGTTCCCCGATGATCCCCGATGTTCCCCGATGATCCCAGATGTTCCCCGATGTTCCCCGATGATCCCCGATGTTCCCCGATGTTCCCCGATGATCCCCGATGTTTCCCGATGTTCCCCGATGATCCCCGATGTTCCCCGATGATCCCCGATGATCCCCGATGTTCCCCGATGATCCCCGATGTTCCCCGATGATCCCCGGATGTTCCCCGATGATCCCCGATGATCCCCGATGTTCCCCGATGTTCCCCGATGATCCCCGATGTTCCCCGATGTTCCCCGATGATCCCCGATGTTCCCCGATGATCCCCGATGTTCCCCGATGATCCCCGATGTTCCCCGATGTTCCCCGATGATGAATAATAGAACGTCCGTCTAAAATCAAACCAGCTGGATCCGGGGAGTCCGCGAGACGACCGCTGGGTGACTCCAGTTTATTTGGTACCTTAGATTGTAAGCTCCTGGGGTGCAGGGACTGATGTGAATGTACAATATATACATTGATGGCGCTATATGAGTACCTGTAATTAATAAAAATAAATAATAAAATATTTGGGGGGTGGGGTTAAGCCGGTCCCGGTAGTCCATGAGGCGCCCTCCATGACACGATTGGGGAAACATTTGGGGTGATTCCAGTTTGATATTTTGGGGGGGTTAAGCCAGTCCCAGGAGTCAGCGAGGCGCCCTCCATGACACAATTGGGGTGATTCCAGTTCAATAATTTGGGGGGGAGGGGTTAGGCCGGTCCCAGGAGTCCGCGAGGCACCCTCCATGACACAATTGGGGTGATTCCAGTTTTGATATTTTGGGGGGGTTAGGCCGGTCCCAGGAGTCAGCAAGGTGCCCTCAATGACACAATTGGGGTGATTCCAGTTCGATAATTTGGGGGGGAGGGGTTTAGCCGGTCCCGGGAGTCCGCGAGGCGCCCTCCATGACACAATTGGGGTGATTCCAGTTCAATAATTTGGGGGGGAGGGGTTTAGCCGGTCCCGGGAGTCCGCGAGGTGCCTTCAATGACACAATTGGGGTGATTCCAGTTCAATAATTTGGGGGGGAGGGGTTTAGCCGGTCCCGGGGGTCTGCGAGGCGCCCTCCATGACACAATTGGGGTAATTCCAGTTCAATAATTTGGGGGGAGGGGTTTAGCCGGTCCCGGGAGTCCGCGAGGTGCCCTCCATGACACAATTGGGGTGATTCCAGTTCGATAATTTGGGGGGGAGGGGTTTAGCCGGTCCCGGGAGTCCATGAGGCGCCCTCCATGACACAATTGGGGTGATTCCAGTTCGATAATTTGGGGGGGGGGGGTTTAGCCAGTCCCAGGCAGTGGCTTCAAGGCGTGGGGTATGGGGAGCGCCCGGACGCTGTGGGGGAAGTGTTTCGGGGGGAGACACTGCAGGACCTTTTGCATAGCCATCAGGTACAAGGTGGCGGGCGTGTCGCCCACCAGGTAGCGGAACTTGTCCTCCCCCAGCAGCGGAGTCCAGAATTGGGGGTTCTCCTTCAGGGTCTTCCTCATCTTGAAGTGGGGGGAGGGGGAGAAGAGCAGCAGGTAGTACAGACAGAGTTTCTTGGAGTCCAGGTTGACCTTGGAGCTCCACAGCTGCTCCAGGATGATGTCCAGGGGGGTCTCCCCTTTGCGGTCCATGAGGCGGGGGGACGCCCCATTGCCCAGGAGGATGAGGACGGTCTCGGCGCTCAGCAGGTCGCAGGCCAGGTGCAGCGGGGTCTTCCCGTCGGAGAGGTGGAAGCAGGTGGCCCGGTTGATGTAGGAGTTGAGGTTGGGCAGCTTGTGGGAGATCTCGATGATCATGACCAGGATGTCCCGGCGGTCGTAGGTGACGGCCAGGGCCAGGTGGGGGGCGGCGGGGGGGCAGGTGCAGAATTTGATCCCGGGGACTTTGAGGGCATCTTCGGGGAAGTGGGCGAGCAGGTACTGGGCGTAGCGCTGGTGGTTATGCACCACGGCGTACATTAAGGCGTCGGAGGGGGAATAGCATCTCAGGGAGGCGTCTTCTTCCCAATGGAAATACTCCATGGACCTCATCTCCTCCAGCTTCCAGACGGGTTCCTGGTCCCGCACCGCCTGGTAGAACTGGTAGGAATAGTATTTGCATTGCCCGTCCTGAACGCTGACCTGGTTGCTGCACATCGCGCCTCGCCCCCACCCCCGATCAGACCGCAACAAAGGCAGAGACCCTCCCAGGGAACCTCCAGGCCCAATCTTTAGTCCTCCATGGTGGGGGAAGGAGGCTGCGGTGGCTTGCGGCACCCTTCATGCAGGTCCATGTTGCAGCACGAGCCGCCCGCCTGCATTAACGATGGCGACAGAGCTGGAGGAGACCCCGGCATGCGGCTTCCTTGGAGGAGAAACATCTGATGGCCTCCCCCCTCCCTCCCTAACCTTTGACAAGAGGAAAGCCTCCCCCCCCCCCTGCACACCTCCCCCTCCCGTCTTCTGATGAATCCTCCTCAGATGATTGCTGCAGTCCTCCCAGCCTGGTCCTCCACATGCATCCCTCCCCCACCACACACAGCACCATTTCCTGGGGCCTTACAGGGGTCATGGGGGGGAGGGGCATCCTATGAATGGAACACCGAATCTACACACACACACCATGCAATCTGACCGTACAATCTCTGTACAATCTGACCAAACACCATACAATCTGACCGTACAATCTCTGTACAATCTGACCATACACCATACAATCTGACCGTACAATCTCTGTACAATCAGACCAAACACCATACAATCTGACCGTACAATCTCTGTACAATCTGACCAAACACCATGCAATCTGACCGTACAATCTCTGTACAATCTGACCAAACACCATGCAATCTGACCGTACAATCTCTGTACAATCTGACCAAACACCATACAATCTGACCGTACAATCTCTGTACAATATGACCAAACACCATGGAATCTGACCGTACAATCTCTGTACAATCTGACCATACACCATGCAATCTGACCGTACAATCTCTGTACAATCTGACCAAACACCATGGAATCTGACCGTACAATCTCTGTACAATCTGACCAAACACCATGCAATCTGATGATACACCATACAATCTGACCATACACCATGCAATCTGATCGTACAATCTCTGTACAATCTGACCAAACACCATGCAATCTGACCGTACACCATGCAATCTGAACATACAATCTGACCATACACCATGCAATCTGAACATGCAATCTGACCATACACCATGCAATCTGAATGTACAATCTCTGTACAATCTGACCATACACCATGCAATCTGAACGTACAATCTCTGTACAATCTGACCATACACCATGCAATCTGAACATACAATCTGACCATACACCATGCAATCTGACCATACACCATGCAATCTGACGGTACAATCTCTGTACAATCCACTCTAGAGTTACTAAAAGAAATAATATCAGGTGGAAAACCGCTGCACAAATACTGAGCAACATAAAAAAATTGCAGAACCCGCAATTTATTCTCCAGGGCCTCTGCTTAAAAAATATAATGATTGGAGATTCTGAGTAATTTTCTAGGAAAAAACAAACAAACTGATTTTCACATTTAAAAAAAAGTGTCAGAAAATGCAGGGAGGAGGGGGGTGAGGGGAAGGGGGGGTGAGAGGAGGGGGAGATGAGGGGGGGTGAGGGAGAGGGGGGAGGGGGGTGAGGAGGAGAGGAGGGGAGGAGGGGGGGAGGTGAGGGGGGAAGGAGAGGAGGGAGGGGGGGGTGAGGGGGGGTGAGGAGGAGAAGAGGGGAGGAGGGAGGGGGGTAAGGGAGAGGGGGGAGGGGGGGTGAGGAGGGGGGAGGGGGAGGTGAGGGGGGAAGGAGAGGAGGGAGGGGGGGTGAGGGGGGGTGAGGAGGAGAAGAGGGGAGGAGGGGAGGGGGGTAAGGGAGAGGGGGGAGGGGGGGTGAGGAGGGGGGAGGGGGAGGTGAGGGGGGAAGGAGAGGAGGGGGGGTGAGGGAGAGGGGGGGGGGGTCAAGTGGTTAACAGAATGGAAAAATTCATAAAAGAAGACATGGATTTCCCTTGTGTGAACCGGGCACTGGAGAGTCTGCATTGATGGGCACAGAATGAGGGGCTCAGTATTGATGGGTACAGAATGAGGGGCTCAGTATTGATGGGCACAGAATGAGGGGCTCAGTATTGATGGGTACAGACTGAGGGGCTCAGGATTGATGGGCACAGAATGAGGGGCTCAGTATTGATGGGTACAGAATGAGGGGCTCAGTATTGATGGGCACAGAATGAGGGGCTCAGTATTGATGGGCACAGAATGAGGGGCTCAGTATTGATGGGTACAGAATGAGAGGCTCAGTATTGATGGGTACAGAATGAGGGGCTCAGTATTGATGGGTATAGAATGAGGGGCTCAGCATTGATGGGCACAGAATGAGGGTCTCAGTATTGATGGGTACAGAATGAGGGGCTCAGTATTGATGGGCACAGAATGAGGGGCTCAGCATTGATGGGTATAGAATGAGGGGCTCAGTATCGATGGGTACAGAATGAGGGTCTCAGTATTGATGGGTACAGAATGAGGGGCTCCGTATTGATGGGCACAGAATGAGAGGCTCAGTATTGATGGGTACAGAATGAGGGTCTCAGTATTGATGGGTACAGAATGAGGGGCTCAGTATTGATGGGCACAGAATGAGGGGCTCAGTATTGATGGGTACAGAATGAGGGGCTCAGTATTGATGGGTACAGAATGAGGGGCTCAGTATTGATGGGCACAGAATGAGGGGCTCAGTATTGATGGGTACAGAATGAGGGGCTCAGTATTGATGGGCACAGAATGAGGGGCTCAGTATTGATGGGCACAGAATGAGGGGCTCAGTATTGATGTGTACAGAATGAGGGGCTCAGGATTGATGGGCACAGAATGAGGGTCTCAGTATTGATGGGTACAGAATGAGGGGCTCAGTATTGATGGGTACAGAATGAGGGGCTCAGTATTGATGGGTACAGAATGAGGGGCTCAGTATTGATGGGCACAGAATGAGGGGCTCAGTATTGATGAGCACAGAATGAGGGGCTCAGTATTGATGGGTACAGAATGAGGGGCTCAGTATTGATGGGTACAGAATGAGGGGCTCAGTATTGATGGGCACAGAATGAGGGGCTCAGTATTGATGGGTACAGAATGAGGGGCTCAGTATTGATGGGTACAGAATGAGGGGCTCAGTATTGATGGGCACAGAATGAGGGGCTCAGTATTGATGAGCACAGAATGAGGGGCTCAGTATTGATGGGTACAGAATGAGGGGCTCAGTATTGATGGGTACAGACTGAGAGGCTCAGTACTGATGGGCACAGAATGAGGGGCTCAGTATTAATGGGTACAGAATGAGGGGCTCAGTATTGATGGGCACAGAATGAGGGGCTCAGTATTGATGGGTACAGAATGAGGGGCTCAGGATTGATGGGTACAGAATGAGGGGCTCAGGATTGATGGGTACAGAATGAGGGGCTCAGTATTGATGGGTACAGAATGAGGGGCTCAGGATTGATGGGTACAGAATGAGGGGCTCAGTAGTGATGGGTACAGAATGAGGGGCTCAGTATTGATGGGCACAGAATGAGGGGCTCAGTATTGATGGGTACAGAATGAGGGGCTCAGAATTGATGGGTACAGAATGAGGGGCTCAGGATTGATGGGCACCGAATGAGGGGCTCAGTATTGATGGGCACAGACTGAAGGGCTCAGGATTGATGGGTACAGAATGAGGGGCTCGGTATTGATGGGCACAGAATGAGGGGCTCAGTACTGATGGATACAGAATGAGGGGCTCAGTATTGATGGGCACAGAATGAGGGGCTCGGTAGTGATGGGCACAGAATGAGGGGCTCAGTATTGATGGGCACAGAATGAGGGGCTCAGTACTGATGGGTACAGAATGAGGCGCTCAGGATTGATGGGCACAGAATGAGGGGCTCAGGATTGATGGGCACAGACTGAGGGGCTCAGTATTGATGGGCACAGAATGAGGGGCTCAGTATTGATGGGCACAGAATGAGGGGCTCAGTAGTGATGGGTACAGAATGAGGGGCTCAGGATTGATGGGTACAGAATGAGGGGCTCAGTAGTGATGGGTACAGAATGAGGGGCTCAGTATTGATGGGTACAGAATGAGGGGCTCAGGATTGATGGGCACAGAATGAGGGGCTCAGTATTGATGGGCACAGAATGAGGGGCTCAGTATTGATGGGCACAGAATGAGGGGCTCGGTAGTGATGGGCACAGAATGAGGGGCTCAGTATTGATGGGCACAGAATGAGGGGCTCAGTATTGATGGGCACAGAATGAGGGGCTCAGTAGTGATGGGTACAGAATGAGGGGCTCAGGATTGATGGGTACAGAATGAGGGTCTCAGTAGTGATGGGTACAGAATGAGGGGCTCAGTATTGATGGGTACAGAATGAGGGGCTCAGGATTGATGGGCACAGACTGAGGGGCTCAGTATTGATGGGCACAGAATGAGGGGCTCAGGATTGATGGGCACAGAATGAGGGGCTCAGTAGTGATGGGTACAGAATGAGGGGCTCAGTATTGATGGGCACAGAATGAGGGGCTCAGTATTGATGGGCACAGAATGAGGGGCTCAGGATTGATGGGCACAGAATGAGGGGCTTAGGATTGATGGGCACAGAATGAGGGGCTCAGTATTGATGGGCACAGAATGAGGGGCTCAGTATTGATGGGCACAAAATGAGGGGCTCAGGATTGATGGGCACAAAATGAGGGGCTCAGTATTGATGGGTACAGAATGAGGGGCTCAGTATTGATGGGCACAGAATGAGGGGCTCAGTACTGATGGGCACAGAATGAGGGGCTCAGGGTTGATGGGCACAGAATGAGGGGCTCAGTATTGATGGGCACAGAATGAGGGGCTCAGGGTTGATGGGCACAGAATGAGGGGCTCAGTAGTGATGGGTACAGAATGAGGGGCTCAGGATTGATGGGCACAGAATGAGGGACTCAGTATTGATGGGCACAGAATGAGGGGCTCAGGGTTGATGGGCACAGAATGAGGGGCTCAGTAGTGATGGGTACAGAATGAGGGGCTCAGGATTGATGGGCACAGAATGAGGGACTCAGTATTGATGGGCACAGAATGAGGGGCTCAGGGTTGATGGGCACAGAATGAGGGGCTCAGTATTGATGGGCACAGAATGAGGGGCTCAGGGTTGATGGGCACAGAATGAGGGGCTCAGTAGTGATGGGTACAGAATGAGGGGCTCAGGATTGATGGGCACAGAATGAGGGACTCAGTATTGATGGGCACAGAATGAGGGGCTCAGTATTGATGGGCACAGAATGAGGGGCTCAGTATTGATGGGCACAAAATGAGGGGCTCAGTATTGATGGGTACAGAATGAGGGGCTCGGTAGTGATGGGCACAGAATGAGGGTCTCAGTATTAATGGGCACAGAATGAGGGGCTCAGGATTGATGGGCATAGAATGAGGGGCTCAGGATTGATGGGTACAGAATGAGGGGCTCAGTATTGATGGGCACAGAATGAGGGGCTCAGTATTGATGGGCACAGAATGAGGGGCTCAGGATTGATGGGCACAGAATGAGGGGCTCAGTATTGATGGGCACAGAATGAGGGGCTCAGTATTGATGGGCACAGACTGAAGGGCTCAGTATTGATGGGCACAGAATGAGGGGCTCAGTATTCACGGGCACAGAATGAGGGGCTCAGTATTGATGGGCACAGAATGAGGGGCTCAGTATTGGTGGGCACAGAATGAGGGGCTCAGTAGTGATGGGCACAGAATGAGGGGCTCAGGATTGATGGGTACAGAATGAGGGGCTCAGTAGTGATGGGCACAGAATGAGGGGCTCAGTAGTGATGGGCACAGAATGAGGGGCTCAGTATTGATGGGTACAGAATGAGGGGCTCAGTATTGATGGGTACAGAATGAGGGGCTCAGTATTGATGGGCACAGAATGAGGGGCTCAGTATTGATGGGCACAGAATGAGGGGCTCAGGATTGATGGGCACATAATGAGGGGCTCAGTATTGATGGGTACAGAGTGAGGGGCTCAGTATTGATGGGCACAGAATGAGGGGCTCAGGATTGATGGGCACAGAATGGGGGGCTCAGGATTGATGGGCACAGAATGAGGGGCTCAGGATTGATGGGCACAGAATGAGGGGCTCAGGATTGATGGGCACAGAATGAGGGGCTCAGTATTGATGGGCACAGAATGAGGGGCTCAGTACTGATGGGCACAGAATGACTGGCTCAGGATTGATGGGCACAGAATGAGGGGCTCAGTATTGATGGGTACAGAATGAGGGGCTCAGTATTGATGGGTACAGACTGAAGGGCTCAGTATTGATGGGTACAGAATGGGGGGCTCAGTATTGATGGGCACAGAATGAGGGGCTCAGTATTGATGGGCACAGAATGAGGGGCTCAGTACTGATGGGCACAGAATGACTGGCTCAGGATTGATGGGCACAGAATGAGGGGCTCAGTATTGATGGGTACAGACTGAAGGGCTCAGTATTGATGGGTACAGAATGGGGGGCTCAGTATTGATGGGCACAGAATGAGGGGCTCAGTATTGATGGGTACAGAATAAGGGGCTCAGTATTGATGGGTACAGAATGAGGGGCTCAGGATTGATGGGCACAGAATGAGGGGCTCAGTATTGATGGGCACAAAATGAGGGGCTCAGTATTGATGGGCACAGAATGAGGGGCTCAAGATTGATGGGCACAGAATGAGGGTCTCAGTATTGATGGGTACAGGATGAGGGACTCAGGATTGATGGGCAGAGAATGAGGGGCTCAGTATTGATGGGCACAGAATGAGGGGCTCAGGATTGATGGGCACAGAATGAGGGGCTCAGTATTGATGGGTACAGGATGAGGGACTCAGGATTGATGGGCAGAGAATGAGGGGCTCAGTATTGATGGGCACAGAATGAGGGGCTCAGGATTGATGGGCACAGAATGAGGGGCTCAGTATTGATGGGCACAGAATGAGGGGCTCAGTATTGATGGGCACAGACTGAGGGGCTTAGCATTGATGGGCACAGACTGAGGGGCTTAGCATTGATGGGCACAGACTGAGGGGCTCAGTATTGATAGGCACAGAATGAGGGGCTCAGTATTGATGGGCACAGAATGAGGGGCTCAGTATTGATGGGCACAGAATGAGGGGCTCAGGGTTGATGGGCACAGACTGAGGGGCTCAGTATTGATGGGCACAGAATGAGGGGCTCAGGATTGATGGGCACAGAATGAGGGGCTCAGTATTGATGGGCACATAATGAGGGGCTCAGTATTGTTGGCACAGAATGAGGGGCTCAGGATTGATGGGCACAGAATGAGGGGCTCAGTATTGATGGGTACAGAATGAGGGGCTCAGTACTGATGGGCACAGAATGAGGGGCTCAGGATTGATGGGCACAGAATGAGGGGCTCTGTATTGATGGGCACATAATGAGGGGCTCAGTATTGTTGGCACAGAATGAGGGGCTCAGTATTGATGGGCACAGACTAAGGGGCTCAGTATTGATGGGCACAGAATGAGGGGCTCAGTATTGATGGGCACAGAATGAGAGGCTCAGGATTGATGGGCACAGACTGAGGGGCTCAGTATTGATGGGGACAGAATGAGGGGCTCAGCATTGATGGGCACAGACTGAGGGGCTCAGTATTGATGGGTACAGACTGAGGGGCTCAGTATTGATGGGCACAGACTGAGGGGCTCAGTATTGATGAACACAGAATGAGGGTCTCAGTATTGATGGGTACAGAATGAGGGGCTCAGTATTGATGGGCACAGAATGAGGGGCTCAGTATTGATGGGCACAGACTAAGGGGCTCAGTATTGATGGGCACAGACTGAGGGGCTCAGTATTGATGGGCACAGAATGAGGGGCTCAGTATTGATGGGCACAGAATGAGGGGCTCAGTATTGATGGGTACAGAATGAGGGGCTCAGTATTGATGGGCACAGAATGAGGGGCTCAGTATTGATGGGCACAGAATGAGGGGCTCAGTATTGATGGGTACAGAATGAGGGGCTCAGTATTGATGGGTACAGAATGAGGGGCTCAGTATTGATGGGCACAGAATGAGGGGCTCAGTATTGATGGGCACAGAATGAGGGGCTCGGTATTGATGGGCACAGAATGAGGGGCTCAGTATTGATGGGAACAGAATGAGGGGCTCAGTATTGATGGGCACAGAATGAGGGGCTCAGTATTGATGGGCACAGAATGAGGGGCTCAGTATTGATGGGTACAGAATGAGGTGCTCAGTATTGATGGGCACAGAATGAGGGGCTCAGTATTGATGGGTACAGAATGAGGGGCTCAGGATTGATGGGCACAGAATGAGGGGCTCAGTATTGATGGGCACAGAATGAGGGGCTCAGTATTGATGGGCACAGAATGAGGGGCTCAGTACTGATGGGTACAGAATGAGGGGCTCAGTATTGATGGGTACAGAATGAGGGGCTCAGTATTGATGGGCACAGAATGAGGGACTCAGGATTGATGGGCACAGAATGAGGGGCTCAGGATTGATGGGCACAGAATGAGGGGCTCAGTATTGATGGGTACAGAATGAGGGGCTCAGTATTGATGGGCACAGAATGAGGGGCTCAGTACTGATGGGCACAGAATGAGGGGCTCAGGATTGATGGGCACAGAATGAGGGGCTCAGTATTGATGGGTACAGAATGAGGGGCTCAGTATTGATGGGTACAGACTGAAGGGCTCAGTATTGATGGGTACAGAATGGGGGGCTCAGTATTGATGGGCACAGAATGAGGGGCTCAGTATTGATGGGTACAGAATAAGGGGCTCAGTATTGATGGGTACAGAATGAGGGGCTCAGGATTGATGGGCACAGAATGAGGGGCTCAGTATTGATGGGCACAAAATGAGGGGCTCAGTATTGATGGGCACAGAATGAGGGGCTCAAGATTGATGGGCACAGAATGAGGGGCTCAGTATTGATGGGTACAGGATGAGGGACTCAGGATTGATGGGCAGAGAATGAGGGGCTCAGTATTGATGGGCACAGAATGAGGGGCTCAGGATTGATGGGCACAGAATGAGGGGCTCAGTATTGATGGGCACAGAATGAGGGGCTCAGTATTGATGGGCACAGACTGAGGGGCTTAGCATTGATGGGCACAGACTGAGGGGCTTAGCATTGATGGGCACAGACTGAGGGGCTCAGTATTGATGGGCACAGAATGAGGGGCTCAGTATTGATGGGCACAGAATGAGGGGCTCAGTATTGATGGGCACAGAATGAGGGGCTCAGGGTTGATGGGCACAGACTGAGGGGCTCAGTATTGATGGGCACAGAATGAGGGGCTCAGGATTGATGGGCACAGAATGAGGGGCTCAGTATTGATGGGCACATAATGAGGGGCTCAGTATTGTTGGCACAGAATGAGGGGCTCAGGATTGATGGGCACAGAATGAGGGGCTCAGTATTGATGGGTACAGAATGAGGGGCTCAGTACTGATGGGCACAGAATGAGGGGCTCAGGATTGATGGGCACAGAATGAGGGGCTCTGTATTGATGGGCACATAATGAGGGGCTCAGTATTGTTGGCACAGAATGAGGGGCTCAGTATTGATGGGCACAGACTAAGGGGCTCAGTATTGATGGGCACAGAATGAGGGGCTCAGGATTGATGGGCACAGACTGAGGGGCTCAGTATTGATGGGCACAGAATGAGGGGCCCAGCATTGATGGGCACAGACTGAGGGGCTCAGTATTGATGGGTACAGACTGAGGGGCTCAGTATTGATGGGCACAGACTGAGGGGCTCAGTATTGATGAACACAGAATGAGGGTCTCAGTATTGATGGGCACAGAATGAGGGGCTCGGTATTGATGGGCACAGAATGAGGGGCTCAGTATTGATGGGCACAGAATGAGGGGCTCAGTATTGATGGGCACAGAATGAGGGGCTCAGTATTGATGGGTATAGAATGAGGGGCTCAGTATTGATGGGCACAGAATGAGGGGCTCAGTATTGATGGGCACAGAATGAGGGGCTCAGTATTGATGGGTACAGAATGAGGGGCTCAGTACTGATGGGTACAGAATGAGGGGCTCAGTATTGATGGGCACAGAATGAGGGGCTCAGTATTGATGGGCACAGAATGAGGGGCTCAGTATTGATGGGTACAGAATGAGGGGCTCAGTATTGATGGGTACAGAATGAGGGGCTCAGTATTGATGGGCACAGAATGAGGGGCTCAGTATTGATGGGCACAGAATGAGGGGCTCGGTATTGATGGGCACAGAATGAGGGGCTCAGTATTGATGGGCACAGAATGAGGGGCTCAGTATTGATGGGCACAGAATGAGGGGCTCAGTATTGATGAGAACAGAATGAGGGGCTCAGTATTGATGGGTACAGACTGAGGGGCTCAGTATTGATGGGCACAGAATGAGGGGCTCAGTATTGATGGGCACAGAATGAGGGGCTCAGTATTGATGGGCACAGAATGAGGGGCTCAGTATTGATGGGTACAGAATGAGGGGCTCAGGATTGATGGGCACAGAATGAGGGGCTCAGTATTGATGGGCACAGAATGAGGGGCTCAGTATTGATGGGCACAGAATGAGGGGCTCAGTACTGATGGGTACAGAATGAGGGGCTCAGTATTGATGGGTACAGAATGAGGGGCTCAGGATTGATGGGCACAGAATGAGGGGCTCAGGATTGATGGGTACAGACTGAGGGGCTCAGGATTGATGGGCACAGAATGAGGGGCTCGGTATTGATGGGTACAGAATGAGGGGCTCAGTATTGATGGGCACTCACATATATATATATATACCTCAAGCAGTGTTTATATAAACGTAGTTGTAGAACTCGAGTGTTTTTTGATGGTGTCCTGAGGTCTGTACTTTGGAGATTGTGTGGCACAGTGCTTGTTGGTGCCAATCCCTGGGCACTGCTGTACTGCTTATAAGAGAAATAAAGTAGAGCGGCTAATGACCAGTGAAGGGGGGGTTGGGTGGACATTGGGGGGTGGGGTGGCCATCGGGGGTTGGGAGAGATCTGTCCTCCACACTGCCCATCACCCGGCTCCAGAAAGGCAGCCAATGGCTGTGCAGCAATGCCGGTATTTTGAAATTCTAGCCAATGAGGTTGTAGCAACGTTCCTGCATGAGGTTAGACCCTCCCACTTCACACAGTGATGTCAGCAGGAAGGAGGAGAATACGTGAAATAATAAAAGAGGTGAGGGAGGGCGGAGTAGATACTTGGAGGCGGGATCTGAGTTCTGCCCAATAGTGGAATGTTTTGTGTGTGGGTCGGTCTGGATGAAGTCCGGTCCAGTCCGGGTTCCACCATCAGAGTAGTTCAGCCTCCTGGCTCCGCCCCCCAGTCACACATCACACGTGATTTCAGGTGCTGCTTGGCTGACATGCGACTTCCTGCCGATCGAACCTGAAATCACGAAGAAATCGTTCAGGAACCTTTTCCTCAAATCCGTCCGATCCACCATTGCCGACAGACGGCTTGTCATATGGAACCGTCCAATCACAGGACAAGACTCACCGCTGTGAACAACGGGGGAGGGGAATCACTTACCACACGATTGCCTGAGACCTCGTCCTTCGATCTTCTCCCCGATTCACACCCTGCGATCCCCAAAAACGCATGCGATCCACACCTCATATGGGAAGTCTGTATACAAACTGTATGTTACAATGTACAGTCTGATCATTGGGGGAGGAGACTGAGGAAATGACTCCTCCCCCTTCTACAAAGTTACAATGTACAGTCTGATCACTGGGGGAGGAGACTGAGGAAATGACTCCTCCCCCTTCTACAAAGTTACAATGTACAGTCTGATCACCGGGGGGAGGAGATTGAGGAAATGACTCCTCCTCCTTCTACAAGGTTACAATGTACAGTCTGATCACTGGGGCGAGGAGACTGAGGAAATGACTCCTCCTCCTTCTACAAAGTTACAATGTACAGTCTGATCACTGGGGGAGGGGAGACTGAGGAAATGACTCCTCCCCTTCTACAAAGTTACAATGTACAGTCTGATCACCGGGGGGAGGAGACTGAGGAAATGACTCCTCCTCCTTCTACAAGGTTACAATGTACAGTCTGATCACTGGGGGGAGGAGACTGAGGAAATGACTCCTCCTCCTTCTACAAAGTTACAATGTACAGTCTGATCACTGGGGGGAGGAGACTGAGGAAATGACTCCTCCTCCTTCTACAAAGTTACAATGTACAGTCTGATCACTGGGGGAGGAGACTGAGGAAATGACTCCTCCTCCTTCTACAAAATTACAATGTATAGTCTGATCACTGGGGGAGGAGACTGAGGAAATGACTCCTCCCCCTTCTACAAAGTTACAATGTACAGTCTGATCACTGGGGGGAGGAGACTGAGGAAAATACTCCTCCCCCTTCTACAAAGTTACAATGTACAGTCTGATCACTGGGGGAGGGGAGACTGAGGAAATGACTCCTCCTCCTTCTACAAAGTTACAATGTACAGTCTGATCACTGGGGGGAGGAGACTGAGGAAATGACTCCTCCTCCTTCTACAAAGTTACAATGTACAGTCTGATCACTGGAGGAGGAGACTAAGGAAATGACTCCTCCTCCTTCTACAAAGTTACAATGTACAGTCTGATCACTGGGGGAGGGGAGACTGAGGAAATGACTCCTCCTCCTTCTACAAAGTTACAATGTACAGTCTGATCACTGGGGGGAGGAGACTGAGGAAATGACTCCTCCCCCTTCTACAAAGTTACAATGTATAGTCTGATCACTGGGGGGAGGAGACTGAGGAAATGACTCCTCCCCTTCTACAAAGTTACAATGTACAGTCTGATCACTGGGGGAGGGGAGACTGAGGAAATGACTCCTCCTCCTTCTACAAAGTTACAATGTACAGTCTGATCACTGGGGGGAGGAGACTGAGGAAAATACTCCTCCCCCTTCTACAAAGTTACAATGTACAGTCTGATCACTGGGGGAGGAGACTGAGGAAATGACTCCTCCTCCTTCTACAAAGTTACAATGTACAGTCTGATCACTGGGGAGGGGAGACTGAGGAAATGACTCCTCCCCCTTCTACAAAGTTACAATGTTTAGTCTGATCACTGGGGGAGGAGACTGAGGAAATGACTCCTCCTCCTTCTACAAAGTTACAATGTACAGTCTGATCACTGGAGGAGGAGACTAAGGAAATGACTCCTCCTCCTTCTACAAAGTTACAATGTACAGTCTGATCACTGGGGGGGGGAGACTGAGGAAATGACTCCTCCTCCTTCTACAAAGTTACAATGTACAGTCTGATCACTGGGGAGGGGAGACTGAGGAAATGACCCCTCCTCCTTCTACAAAGTTACAATGTACAGTCTGATCACTGGGGAGGGGAGACTGAGGAAAAGACCCCTCCTCCTTCTACAAAGTTACAATGTACAGTCTGATCACTGGGGGAGGAGACTGAGGAAATGACTCCTCCTTCTACAAAGTTACAATGTATAGTCTGATCACTGGGGGAGATGACTGAGGAAATGACTCCTCCTCCTTCTACAAAGTTACAATGTACAGTCTGATCACTGGGGGAGGAGACTGAGGAAATGACTCCTCCTCCTTCTACAAAGTTATAATGTATAGTCTGATCACTGGGGGAGGGGAGACTGAGGAAATTACTCCTCCTCCTTCTACAAAGTTACAATGTATAGTCTGATCACTGGGGGAGATGACTGAGGAAATGACTCCTCCTCCTTCTACAAAGTTACAATGTACAGTCTGATCACTGGGGGAGGAGACTGAGGAAATGACTCCTCCTCCTTCTACAAAGTTACAATGTACAGTCTGATCACTGGGGGAGGAGACTGAGGAAATGACTCCTCCTCCTTCTACAAAGTTACAATGTACAGTCTGATCACTGGGGGAGGAGACTGAAGAAATGTCTCCTCCTCCTTCTACAAAGTTACAATGTACAGCCTGATCACTGGGGAGGAGACTGAGGAAATGACTCCTCCCCCTTCTACAAAGTTACAATGTACAGTCTGGTCACTGAGGGAGGAGACTGAGGAAATGACTCCTCCCCCTTCTACAAAGTTACAATGTACAGTCTGATCACTGGGGAGGAGACTGAGGAAATGACTCCTCCCCCTTCTACAAAGTTACAATGTACAGTCTGGTCACTGAGGGAGGAGACTGAGGAAATGACCCCTCCTCCTTCTACAAAGTTACAATGTACAGTCTGATCACTGGGGGAGGGGAGATTGAGGAAATGACTCCTCCTCCTTCTACAAAGTTACAATGTACAGTCTGACCACTGGGGGAGGGGAGACTGAGGAAATGACTCCTCCTCCTTCTACAAAGTTACAATGTACAGTCTGATCACTGGGGGAGGAGACTGAGGAAATGACTCCTCCTCCTTCTACAAAGTTACAATGTACAGTCTGATCACTGGGGAGGAGACTGAGGAAATGACTCCTCCCCCTTCTACAAAGTTACAATGTACAGTCTGGTCACTGAGGGAGGAGACTGAGGAAATGACCCCTCCTCCTTCTACAAAGTTACAATGTACAGTCTGATCACTGGGGGAGGGGAGATTGAGGAAATGACTCCTCCTCCTTCTACAAAGTTACAATGTACAGTCTGACCACTGGGGGAGGGGAGACTGAGGAAATGACTCCTCCTCCTTCTACAAAGTTACAATGTACAGTCTGATCACTGGGGGAGGAGACTGAGGAAATGACTCCTCCTCCTTCTACAAAGTTACAATGTACAGTCTGATCACTGGGGGAGGAGACTGAGGAAATGACTCCTCCTCCTTCTACAAAGTTACAATGTACAGTCTGATCACTGGGGGAGGAGACTGAGGAAATGACTCCTCCTCCTTCTACAAAGTTACAATGTACAGTCTGATCACTGGGGGGGGGGGAGACTAAGGAAATTACTCCTCCTCCTTCTACAAAGTTACAATGTACAGTCTGATCACTGAGGGAGGAGACTGAGGAAATGACTCCTCCTCCTTCTACAAAGTTACAATGTACAGTCTGATCACTGGGGGGGGGGGAGACTAAGGAAATTACTCCTCCTCCTTCTACAAAGTTACAATGTACAGTCTGATCACTGGGGGAGGAGACTGAGGAAATGACTCCTCCTCCTTCTACAAAGTTACAATGTACAGTCTGATCACTGGGGGAGGAGACTAAGGAAATGACTCCTCCTCCTTTTACAAAGTTACAATGTACAGTCTGATCACTGGGGGAGGAGACTGAGGAAATGACTCCTCCCTCTTCTACAAAGTTACAATGTACAGTCTGATCACTGGGGGAGGGGAGATTGAGGAAATGACTCCTCCTCCTTCTACAAAGTTACAATGTACAGTCTGATCACTGGGGGAGGGGAGACTGAGGAAATGACTCCTCCTCCTTCTACAAAGTTACAATGTACAGTCTGATCACTGGGGGAGGAGACTGAGGAAATGACTCCTCCTCCTTCTACAAAGTTACAATGTACAGTCTGATCACTGGGGGAGGAGACTGAGGAAATGACTCCTCCTCCTTCTACAAAGTTACAATGTACAGTCTGATCACTGGGGGAGGAGACTGAGGAAATGACTCCTCCCTCTTCTACAAAGTTACAATGTACAGTCTGATCACTGGGGGAGGAGACTAAGGAAATGACTCCTCCTCCTTTTACAAAGTTACAATGTACAGTCTGATCACTGGGGGAGGAGACTGAGGAAATGACTCCTCCCTCTTCTACAAGGTTACAATGTACAGTCTGATCACTGGGGGAGGGGAGATTGAGGAAATGACTCCTCCTCCTTCTACAAAGTTACAATGTACAGTCTGATCACTGGGGGAGGAGACTGAGGAAATGACTCCTCCTCCTTCTACAAAGTTACAATATACAGTCTGATCACTGGGGGAGGGGAGACTGAGGAAATGACTCCTCCTCCTTCTACAAAGTTACAATGTACAGTCTGATCACTGGGGGAGGAGACTGAGGAAATGACTCCTCCTCCTTCTACAAAGTTACAATGTACAGTCTGATCACTGGAGGAGGAGACTGAGGAAATGACTCCTCCTCCTTCTACAAAGTTACAATGTACAGTCTGATCACTGGGGGAGGAGACTGAGGAAATGACTCCTCCTCCTTCTACAAAGTTACAATGTACAGTCTGATCACTGGGGGAGGAGACTGAGGTAATGACTCCTCCTCCTTCTACAAAGTTACAATGTACAGTCTGATCACTGGGGGAGGAGACTGAGGAAATGACTCCTCCCCCTTCTACAAAGTTACAATGTACAGTCTGATCACTGGGGGAGGGGACTGAGGAAATGACTCCTCCTCCTTCTACAAAGTTACAATGTACAGTCTGATCACTGGGGGAGGGGAGACTGAGGAAATGACCCCTCCCCCTTCTACAAAGTTACAATGTACAGTCTGATCACTGGGGGAGGAGACTGAGGAAATGACTCCTCCCCCTTCTACAAAGTTACAAAGTACAGTCTGATCACTGGGGGAGGAGACTGAGGAAATGACTCCTCCTCCTTCTACAAAGTTACAATGTACAGTCTGATCAATGGGGGAGGGGAGACTGAGGAAATGACTCCTCCCCCTTCTACAAAGTTACACTGTACAGTCTGATCACTGGGGGAGGGGAGACTAAGGAAATGACTCCTCCCCCTTCTACAAAGTTACAATGTACAGTCTGATCACTGGGGGAGGAGACTGAGGAAATGACTCCTCCCCTTCTACAAAGTTACAATGTACAGTCTGATCACTGTGGGAGGAGACTGAGGAAATGACTCCTCCCCCTTCTACAAAGTTACAATGTATAGTCTGATCACTGGGGGAGGGTAGACTGAGGAAATGACTCCTCCCCCTTCTACAAAGTTACAATGTACAGTCTGATCACTGGGGGAGGAGACTGAGGAAATGACTCCTCCTCCTTCTACAAAGTTACAATGTACAGTCTGATCACTGGGGGAGGAGACTGAGGAAATGACTCCTCCTCCTTCTACAAAGTTACAATGTATAGTCTGATCACTGGGGGAGGGTAGACTGAGGAAATGACTCCTCCCCCTTCTACAAAGTTACAATGTACAGTCTGATCACTGGGGGAGGAGACTGAGGAAATGACTCCTCCTCCTTCTACAAAGTTACAATGTACAGTCTGATCACTGGGGGAGGAGACTGAGGAAATGACTCCTCCCCCTTCTACAAAGTTACAATGTACAGTCTGATCACTGGGGGAGGGGACTGAGGAAATGACTCCTCCTCCTTCTACAAAGTTACAATGTACAGTCTGATCACTGGGGAGGAGACTGAGGAAATGACTCCTCCCCCTTCTACAAAGTTACAATGTACAGTCTGATCACTGGGGGGAGGAGACTGAGGAAATGACTCCTCCCCCTTCTACAAAGTTACAATGTACAGTCTGATCACTGGGGGAGGGGACTGAGGAAATGACTCCTCCTCCTTCTACAAAGTTACAATGTACAGTCTGATCACTGGGGGAGGAGACTGAGGAAATGACTCCTCCTCCTTCTACAAAGTTACAATGTACAGTCTGATCACTGGGGGAGGAGACTGAGGAAATGACTCCTCCTCCTTCTACAAAGTTACAATGTACAGTCTGATCACTGGGGGAGGGGAGACTGAGGAAATTACTCCTCCTCCTTCTACAAAGTTACAATGTACAGTCTGATCACTGGGGGGAGGAGACTGAGGAAATTACTCCTCCTCCTTCTACAAAGTTACAATGTACAGTCTGATCACTGGGGGGGGGAGACTGAGGAAATGACTCCTCCTCCTTCTACAAAGTTACAATGTACAGTCTGATCACTGGGGAGGGGAGACTGAGGAAATGACCCCTCCTCCTTCTACAAAGTTACAATGTACAGTCTGATCACTGGGGAGGGGAGACTGAGGAAAAGACCCCTCCTCCTTCTACAAAGTTACAATGTACAGTCTGATCACTGGGGGAGGAGACTGAGGAAATGACTCCTCCTTCTACAAAGTTACAATGTATAGTCTGATCACTGGGGGAGATGACTGAGGAAATGACTCCTCCTCCTTCTACAAAGTTACAATGTACAGTCTGATCACTGGGGGAGGAGACTGAGGAAATGACTCCTCCTCCTTCTACAAAGTTATAATGTATAGTCTGATCACTGGGGGAGGGGAGACTGAGGAAATTACTCCTCCTCCTTCTACAAAGTTACAATGTATAGTCTGATCACTGGGGGAGATGACTGAGGAAATGACTCCTCCTCCTTCTACAAAGTTACAATGTACAGTCTGATCACTGGGGGAGGAGACTGAGGAAATGACTCCTCCTCCTTCTACAAAGTTACAATGTACAGTCTGATCACTGGGGGAGGAGACTGAGGAAATGACTCCTCCTCCTTCTACAAAGTTACAATGTACAGTCTGATCACTGGGGGAGGAGACTGAAGAAATGTCTCCTCCTCCTTCTACAAAGTTACAATGTACAGCCTGATCACTGGGGAGGAGACTGAGGAAATGACTCCTCCCCCTTCTACAAAGTTACAATGTACAGTCTGGTCACTGAGGGAGGAGACTGAGGAAATGACCCCTCCTCCTTCTACAAAGTTACAATGTACAGTCTGATCACTGGGGAGGAGACTGAGGAAATGACTCCTCCCCCTTCTACAAAGTTACAATGTACAGTCTGGTCACTGAGGGAGGAGACTGAGGAAATGACCCCTCCTCCTTCTACAAAGTTACAATGTACAGTCTGATCACTGGGGGAGGGGAGATTGAGGAAATGACTCCTCCTCCTTCTACAAAGTTACAATGTACAGTCTGACCACTGGGGGAGGGGAGACTGAGGAAATGACTCCTCCTCCTTCTACAAAGTTACAATGTACAGTCTGATCACTGGGGGAGGAGACTGAGGAAATGACTCCTCCTCCTTCTACAAAGTTACAATGTACAGTCTGATCACTGGGGGAGGAGACTGAGGAAATGACTCCTCCTCCTTCTACAAAGTTACAATGTACAGTCTGATCACTGGGGGGGGGGGGAGACTAAGGAAATGACTCCTCCTCCTTCTACAAAGTTACAATGTATAGTCTGATCACTGGGGGAGGAGACTAAGGAAATTACTCCTCCTCCTTCTACAAAGTTACAATGTACAGTCTGATCACTGAGGGAGGAGACTGAGGAAATGACTCCTCCTCCTTCTACAAAGTTACAATGTACAGTCTGATCACTGGGGGAGGAGACTAAGGAAATGACTCCTCCTCCTTTTACAAAGTTACAATGTACAGTCTGATCACTGGGGGAGGAGACTGAGGAAATGACTCCTCCCTCTTCTACAAAGTTACAATGTACAGTCTGATCACTGGGGGAGGGGAGATTGAGGAAATGACTCCTCCTCCTTCTACAAAGTTACAATGTACAGTCTGATCACTGGGGGAGGGGAGACTGAGGAAATGACTCCTCCTCCTTCTACAAAGTTACAATGTACAGTCTGATCACTGGGGGAGGAGACTGAGGAAATGACTCCTCCTCCTTCTACAAAGTTACAATGTACAGTCTGATCACTGGGGGGAGGAGACTGAGGAAATGACTCCTCCTCCTTCTACAAAGTTACAATGTACAGTCTGATCACTGGGGGAGGAGACTGAGGAAATGACTCCTCCCTCTTCTACAAAGTTACAATGTACAGTCTGATCACTGGGGGAGGAGACTAAGGAAATGACTCCTCCTCCTTTTACAAAGTTACAATGTACAGTCTGATCACTGGGGGAGGAGACTGAGGAAATGACTCCTCCCTCTTCTACAAGGTTACAATGTACAGTCTGATCACTGGGGGAGGGGAGATTGAGGAAATGACTCCTCCTCCTTCTACAAAGTTACAATGTACAGTCTGATCACTGGGGGAGGAGACTGAGGAAATGACTCCTCCTCCTTCTACAAAGTTACAATATACAGTCTGATCACTGGGGGAGGGGAGACTGAGGAAATGACTCCTCCTCCTTCTACAAAGTTACAATGTACAGTCTGATCACTGGGGGAGGAGACTGAGGAAATGACTCCTCCTCCTTCTACAAAGTTACAATGTACAGTCTGATCACTGGAGGAGGAGACTGAGGAAATGACTCCTCCTCCTTCTACAAAGTTACAATGTACAGTCTGATCACTGGGGGAGGAGACTGAGGAAATGACTCCTCCTCCTTCTACAAAGTTACAATGTACAGTCTGATCACTGGGGGAGGAGACTGAGGTAATGACTCCTCCTCCTTCTACAAAGTTACAATGTACAGTCTGATCACTGGGGGAGGAGACTGAGGAAATGACTCCTCCCCCTTCTACAAAGTTACAATGTACAGTCTGATCACTGGGGGAGGGGACTGAGGAAATGACTCCTCCTCCTTCTACAAAGTTACAATGTACAGTCTGATCACTGGGGGAGGGAGACTGAGGAAATGACCCCTCCCCCTTCTACAAAGTTACAATGTACAGTCTGATCACTGGGGGAGGAGACTGAGGAAATGACTCCTCCCCTTCTACAAAGTTACAAAGTACAGTCTGATCACTGGGGGAGGAGACTGAGGAAATGACTCCTCCTCCTTTAACAAAGTTACAATGTACAGTCTGATCACTGGGGGAGGGGAGACTGAGGAAATGACTCCTCCCCCTTCTACAAAGTTACACTGTACAGTCTGATCACTGGGGGAGGGGAGACTAAGGAAATGACTCCTCCCCCTTCTACAAAGTTACAATGTACAGTCTGATCACTGGGGGAGGAGACTGAGGAAATGACTCCTCCCCTTCTACAAAGTTACAATGTACAGTCTGATCACTGGAGGAGGAGACTGAGGAAATGACTCCTCCCCTTCTACAAAGTTACAATGTACAGTCTGATCACTGTGGGAGGAGACTGAGGAAATGACTCCTCCCCCTTCTACAAAGTTACAATGTATAGTCTGATCACTGGGGGAGGGTAGACTGAGGAAATGACTCCTCCCCCTTCTACAAAGTTACAATGTACAGTCTGATCACTGGGGGAGGAGACTGAGGAAATGACTCCTCCTCCTTCTACAAAGTTACAATGTACAGTCTGATCACTGGGGGAGGAGACTGAGGAAATGACTCCTCCTCCTTCTACAAAGTTACAATGTATAGTCTGATCACTGGGGGAGGGTAGACTGAGGAAATGACTCCTCCCCCTTCTACAAAGTTACAATGTACAGTCTGATCACTGGGGGAGGAGACTGAGGAAATGACTCCTCCTCCTTCTACAAAGTTACAATGTACAGTCTGATCACTGGGGGAGGAGACTGAGGAAATGACTCCTCCCCCTTCTACAAAGTTACAATGTACAGTCTGATCACTGGGGGAGGGGACTGAGGAAATGACTCCTCCTCCTTCTACAAAGTTACAATGTACAGTCTGATCACTGGGGGAGGAGACTGAGGAAATGACTCCTCCCCCTTCTACAAAGTTACAATGTACAGTCTGATCACTGGGGGAGGAGACTGAGGAAATGACTCCTCCTTCCTTCTACAAAGTTACAATGTACAGTCTGATCACTGGGGGAGGGGACTGAGGAAATGACTCCTCCTCCTTCTACAAAGTTACAATGTACAGTCTGATCACTGGGGGAGGGAGACTGAGGAAATGACTCCTCCTCCTTCTACAAAGTTACAATGTACAGTCTGATCACTGGGGGAGGAGACTGAGGAAATGACTCCTCCTCCTTCTACAAAGTTACAATGTACAGTCTGATCACTGGGGGAGGGAGACTGAGGAAATTACTCCTCCTCCTTCTACAAAGTTACAATGTACAGTCTGATCACTGGGGGGAGGAGACTGAGGAAATTACTCCTCCTCCTTCTACAAAGTTACAATGTACAGTCTGATCACTGGGGGAGGAGACTAAGGAAATGACTCCTCCCCCTTCTACAAAGTTACAATGTACAGTCTGATCACTGGGGGAGGGGAGACTGAGGAAATGACTCCTCCTCCTTCTACAAAGTTACAATGTACAGTCTGATCACTGGGGGAGGGGAGACTGAGGAAATTACTCCTCCCCCTTCTACAAAGTTACAATGTACAGTCTGATCACTGGGGGAGAGGAGACTGAGGAAATGACTCCTCCTCCTTCTACAAAGTTACAATGTACAGTCTGATCACTGGGGGAGGGGACTGAGGAAATGACTCCTCCTCCTTCTACAAAGTTACAATGTACAGTCTGATCACTGGGGGAGAGGAGACTGAGGAAATGACTCCTCCTCCTTCTACAAAGTTACAATGTACAGTCTGATCACTGGGGGAGGAGACTGAGGAAATGACTCCTCCTCCTTCTACAAAGTTACAATGTACAGTCTGATGACTGGGGGGAGGAGACTGAGGAAATGACTCCTCCTCCTTCTACAAAGTTACAATGTACAGTCTGATCACTGGGGGAGGGGAGACTGAGGAAATTACTCCTCCTCCTTCTACAAAGTTACAATGTACAGGCTGATCACTGGGGGAGGGGAGACTGAGGAAATGACTCCTCCTCCTTCTACAAAGTTACAATGTACAGTCTGATCACTGGGGGAGGAGAGACTGAGGAAATGACTCCTCCTCCTTCTACAAAGTTACAATGTACAGTCTGATCACCGGGGGAAGAGACTGAGGAAATGACTCCTCCTCCTTCTACAAAGTTACAATGTACAGTCTGATCACTGGGGGAGGAGACTGAGGAAATGACTCCTCCTCCTTCTACAAAGTTACAATGTACAGTCTGATCACTGGGGGAGGGGAGACTGAGAAAATGACTCCTCCTCCTTCTACAAAGTTACAATGTACAGTCTGATCACTGGGGAGGAGACTGAGGAAATGACCCCTCCTCCTTCTACAAAGTTACAATGTACAGTCTGATCACTGGGGGAGGAGACTGAGGAAATGACTCCTCCTCCTTCTACAAAGTTACAATGTACAGTCTGATCAATGGGGGAGGGGAGACTGAGGAAATGACTCCTCCCCTTTCTACAAAGTTACACTGTACAGTCTGATCACTGGGGGAGGGGAGACTAAGGAAATGACTCCTCCCCCTTCTACAAAGTTACAATGTACAGTCTGATCACTGGGGGAGGAGACTGAGGAAATGACTCCTCCCCTTCTACAAAGTTACAATGTACAGTCTGATCACTGTGGGAGGAGACTGAGGAAATGACTCCTCCCCCTTCTACAAAGTTACAATGTATAGTCTGATCACTGGGGGAGGAGACTGAGGAAATGACTCCTCCCCCTTCTACAAAGTTACAATGTACAGTCTGATCACTGGGGGGAGGAGACTGAGGAAATGACTCCTCCCCCTTCTACAAAGTTACAATGTACAGTCTGATCACTGGGGGAGGGGACTGAGGAAATGACTCCTCCTCCTTCTACAAAGTTACAATGTACAGTCTGATCACTGGGGGAGGAGACTGAGGAAATGACTCCTCCTCCTTCTACAAAGTTACAATGTACAGTCTGATCACTGGGGGAGGAGACTGAGGAAATGACTCCTCCTCCTTCTACAAAGTTACAATGTACAGTCTGATCACTGGGGGAGGGGAGACTGAGGAAATTACTCCTCCTCCTTCTACAAAGTTACAATGTACAGTCTGATCACTGGGGGGAGGAGACTGAGGAAATTACTCCTCCTCCTTCTACAAAGTTACAATGTACAGTCTGATCACTGGGGGAGGAGACTAAGGAAATGACTCCTCCCCCTTCTACAAAGTTACAATGTACAGTCTGATCACTGGGGGAGGGGAGACTGAGGAAATGACTCCTCCTCCTTCTACAAAGTTACAATGTACAGTCTGATCACTGGGGGAGGGGAGACTGAGGAAATGACTCCTCCCCTTCTACAAAGTTACAATGTACAGTCTGATCACTGGGGGAGGGGAGACTGAGGAAATGACTCCTCCCCCTTCTACAAAGTTACAATGTACAGTCTGATCACTGGGGGAGGAGAGACTGAGGAAATGACTCCTCCTCCTTCTACAAAGTTACAATGTACAGTCTGATCACTGGGGGAGGGGAGACTGAGGAAATGACTCCTCCTCCTTCTACAAAGTTACAATGTACAGTCTGATCACTGGGGGAGAGGAGACTGAGGAAATGACTCCTCCTCCTTCTACAAAGTTACAATGTACAGTCTGATCACTGGGGGGAGGAGACTGAGGAAATGACTCCTCCTCCTTCTACAAAGTTACAATGTACAGTCTGATGACTGGGGGGAGGAGACTGAGGAAATGACTCCTCCTCCTTCTACAAAGTTACAATGTACAGTCTGATCACTGGGGGAGGGGAGACTGAGGAAATTACTCCTCCTCCTTCTACAAAGTTACAATGTACAGTCTGATCACTGGGGGAGGGGAGACTGAGGAAATGACTCCTCCTTCTACAAAGTTACAATGTACAGTCTGATCACTGGGGGAGGAGAGACTGAGGAAATGACTCCTCCTCCTTCTACAAAGTTACAATGTACAGTCTGATCACCGGGGGAAGAGACTGAGGAAATGACTCCTCCCTCCTTCTACAAAGTTACAATGTACAGTCTGATCACTGGGGGAGGAGACTGAGGAAATGACTCCTCCTCCTTCTACAAAGTTACAATGTACAGTCTGATCACTGGGGGAGGGGAGACTGAGGAAATGACTCCTCCTCCTTCTACAAAGTTACAATGTACAGTCTGATCACTGGGGAGGAGACTGAGGAAATGACTCCTCCTCCTTCTACAAAGTTACAATGTACAGTCTGATCACTGGGGGAGGAGACTGAGGAAATGACTCCTCCTCCTTCTACAAAGTTACAATGTACAGTCTGATCACTGGGGGAGGGAGACTGAGGAAATGACCCCTCCCCCTTCTACAAAGTTACAATGTACAGTCTGATCACTGGGGGAGGAGACTGAGGAAATGACTCCTCCCCCTTCTACAAAGTTACAATGTACAGTCTGATCACTGGGGGAGGAGACTGAGGAAATGACTCCTCCTCCTTCTACAAAGTTACAATGTACAGTCTGATCACTGGGGGAGGAGACTGAGGAAATGACTCCTCCTCCTTCTACAAAGTTACAATGTACAGTCTGATCACTGGGGGAGGAGACTGAGGAAATGACTCCTCCTCCTTCTACAAAGTTACAATGTACAGTCTGATCACTGGGGGAGGAGACTGAGGAAATGACTCCTCCTCCTTCTACAAAGTTACAATGTACAGTCTGATCACTGGGGGAGGAGACTGAGGAAATGACTCCTCCTCCTTCTACAAAGTTACAATGTACAGTCTGATCACTGGGGGAGGGGATACTGAGGAAATGACTCCTCCTCCTTCTACAAAGTTACAATGTACAGTCTGATCACTGGGGAGGAGACTGAGGAAATGACCCCTCCTCCTTCTACAAAGTTACAATGTACAGTCTGATCACTGGGGGAGAGGAGACTGAGGAAATGACTCCTCCTCCTTCTACAAAGTTACAATGTACAGTCTGATCACTGGGGGAGGAGACTGAGGAAATGACTCCTCCTCCTTCTACAAAGTTACAATGTACAGTCTGATCACTGGGGGAGGAGACTGAGGAAATGACTCCTCCTCCTTCTACAAAGTTACAATGTACAGTCTGATCACTGGGGGAGGGAGACTGAGGAAATGACCCCTCCTCCTTCTACAAAGTTACAATGTACAGTCTGATCACTGGGGGAGGAGAGACTGAGGAAATGACTCCTCCCCCTTTTACAAAGTTACAATGTACAGTCTGATCACTGGGGGAGGAGAGACTGAGGAAATGACTCCTCCCCCTTTTACAAAGTTACAATGTACAGTCTGATCACTGGGGGAGGAGACTGAGGAAATGACTCCTCCTCCTTCTACAAAGTTACAATGTATAGTCTGATCACTGGGGGAGGAGACTAAGGAAATTACTCCTCCTCCTTCTACAAAGTTACAATGTACAGTCTGATCACTGGGGGAGGGGAGACTGAGGAAATGACTCCTCCTCCTTCTACAATATTACAATGTACAGTCTGATCACTGGGGGAGGAGACTGAGGAAATGACTCCTCCTCCTTCTACAAAGTTACAATGTACAGTCTGATCACTGGGGGAGCGGAGACTGAGGAAATGACTCCTCCCCCTTCTACAAAGTTACACTGTACAGTCTGATCACTGGGGGAGGGGAGACTGAGGAAATGACTCCTCCTCCTTCTACAAAGTTACAATGTACAGTCTGATCACTGGGGGAGGAGACTGAGGAAATGACTCCTCCTCCTTCTACAAAGTTACAATGTACAGTCTGATCACTGTGGGAGGAGACTGAGGAAATGACTCCTCCCCCTTCTACAAAGTTACAATGTATAGTCTGATCACTGGGGGAGGGTAGACTGAGGAAATGACTCCTCCCCCTTCTACAAAGTTACAATGTATAGTCCCTGATCACTGGGGGAGGAGACTGAGGAAATGACTCCTCCCCTTCTACAAAGTTACATTGTACAGTCTGATCACTGTGGGAGGAGACTGAGGAAATGACTCCTCCCCCTTCTACAAAGTTACAATGTATAGTCTGATCACTGGGGGAGGGTAGACTGAGGAAATGACTCCTCCCCCTTCTACAAAGTTACAATGTACAGTCTGATCACTGGGGGAGGAGACTGAGGAAATGACTCCTCCTCCTTCTACAAAGTTACAATGTACAGTCTGATCACTGGGGGAGGAGACTGAGGAAATGACTCCTCCCCCTTCTACAAAGTTACAATGTACAGTCTGATCACTGGGGGAGGAGACTGAGGAAATAACTCCTTCTCCTTCTACAAAGTTACAATGTACAGTCTGATCACTGGGGGAGGAGACTGAGGAAATGACTCCTCCTCCTTCTACAAAGTTACAATGTACAGCCTGATCACTGGGGGAGGGGAGACTGAGGAAATGACTCCTCCCCTTCTACAAAGTTACAATGTACAGTCTGATCACTGGGGGAGGAGACTGAGGAAATGACTCCTCCTCCTTCTACAAAGTTACAATGTACAGTCTGATCACTGGGGGAGGAGACTGAGGAAATGACTCCTCTCCTTCTACAAAGTTACAATGTACAGTCTGATCACTGGGGGGAGGGGAGACTGAGGAAATGACTCCTCCTCCTTCTACAAAGTTACAATGTACAGTCTGATCACTGGGGGAGGGGACTGAGGAAATGACTCCTCCTCCTTCTACAAAGTTACAATGTACAGTCTGATCACTGGGGGAGGGGAGACTGAGGAAATTACTCCTCCTCCTACTACAAAGTTACAATGTACAGTCTGATCACTGGGGGAGGAGACTGAGGAAATGACTCCTCCTCCTTCTACAAAGTTACAATGTACAGTCTGATCACTGGGGGAGGAGACTAAGGAAATGACTCCTCCCCCTTCTACAAAGTTACAATGTACAGTCTGATCACTGGGGGAGGGAGACTGAGGAAATTACTCCTCCTCCTTCTACAAAGTTACAATGTACAGTCTGATCACTGGGGGGGGAGACTGAGGAAATGACTCCTCCCCCTTCTACAAAGTTACAATGTATAGTCTGATCACTGGGGGAGGAGACTAAGGAAATGACTCCTCCTCCTTCTACAAAGTTACAATGTACAGTCTGATCACTGGGGGAGGGGAGACTGAGGAAATGACTCCTCCCCTTCTACAAAGTTACAATGTACAGTCTGATCACTGGGGGAGGGGAGACTGAGGAAATGACTCCTCCTCCTTCTACAAAGTTACAATGTATAGTCTGATCACTGGGGGAGGAGACTGAGGAAATGACTCCTCCTCCTTCTACAAAGTTACAATGTATAGTCTGATCACTGGGGGAGGAGACTGAGGAAATGACTCCTCCTCCTTCTACAAAGTTACAATGTACAGTCTGATCACTGGAGTAGGGGAGACTGAGGAAATGACTCCTCCTCCTTCTACAAAGTTACAATGTATAGTCTGATCACTGGGGGAGGAGACTGAGGAAATGACTCCTCCTCCTTCTACAAAGTTACAATGTACAGTCTGATCACTGGGGGAGGAGACTGAGGAAATGAGTCCTCCTCCTTCTACAAAGTTACAATGTACAGTCTGATCACTGGGGGAGGAGACTGAGGAAATGATCTCCTCCTTCTACAAAGTTACAATGTACAGTCTGATCACTGGGGGAGGAGACTGAGGAAATGACTCCTCCTCCTTCTACAAAGTTACAATGTACAGTCTGATCACTGGGGGGAGGAGACTGAGGAAATGACTCCTCCTCCTTCTACAAAGTTACAATGTACAGTCTGATCACTGGGGGAGGAGACTGAGGAAATGACTCCTCCTTCTACAAAGTTACAATGTACAGTCTGATCACTGGGGGAGGGGAGACTGAGGAAATGACTCCTCCTCCTTCTACAAAGTTACAATGTACAGTCTGATCACTGGGGGAGGGAGACTGAGGAAATGACTCCTCCTCCTTCTACAAAGTTACAATGTACAGTCTGATCACTGGGGGAGGGGAGACTGAGGAAATGACTCCTCCTCCTTCTACAAAGTTACAATGTACAGTCTGATCACTGGGGGAGGAGACTAAGGAAATGACTCCTCCCCCTTCTACAAAGTTACAATGTACAGTCTGATCACTGGGGGGAGGAGACTGAGGAAATTACTCCTCCTCCTTCTACAAAGTTACAATGTACAGTCTGATCACTGGGGGAGGAGACTAAGGAAATGACTCCTCCCCCTTCTACAAAGTTACAATGTACAGTCTGATCACTGGGGGAGGGGAGACTGAGGAAATTACTCCTCCTCCTTCTACAAAGTTACAATGTACAGTCTGATCACTGGGGGAGGGGAGACTGAGGAAATGACTCCTCCTCCTTCTACAAAGTTACAATGTACAGTCTGATCACTGGGGGGAGGAGACTGAGGAAATTACTCCTCCTCCTTCTACAAAGTTACAATGTACAGTCTGATCACTGGGGGAGGAGACTAAGGAAATGACTCCTCCCCCTTCTACAAAGTTACAATGTACAGTCTGATCACTGGGGGAGGGGAGACTGAGGAAATTACTCCTCCTCCTTCTACAAAGTTACAATGTACAGTCTGATCACTGGGGGAGGGGAGACTGAGGAAATTACTCCTCCTCCTTCTACAAAGTTACAATGTACAGTCTGATCACTGGAGAATGACTCCTCCCCCTTCTACAAAGTTACAATGTACAGTCTGGTCACTGAGGGAGGAGACTGAGATAATACTCCTCCTCCTTCTACAAAGTTACAATGTACAGTCTGGTCACTGAGGGGAGGAGACTGAGATAATAACTCCTCCTCCTTCTACAAAGTTACAATGTACAGTCTGGTCACTGAGGGAGGGAGACTGAGGAAATGACTCCTCCTCCTTCTACAAAGTTACAATGTACAGTCTGATCACTGGGGGAGGAGACTGAGGAAATGACTCCTCCTCCTTCTACAAAGTTACAATGTACAGTCTGATCACTGGGGGAGGGGAGACTGAGGAAATTACTCCTCCTCCTTCTACAAAGTTACAATGTACAGTCTGATCACTGGGGGAGGAGACTGAGGAAATGACTCCTCCTTCTACAAAGTTACAATGTACAGTCTGATCACTGGGGGGAGGGGAGACTGAGGAAATGACTCCTCCTCCTTCTACAAAGTTACAATGTACAGTCTGATCACTGGGGGAGGGGACTGAGGAAATGACTCCTCCTCCTTCTACAAAGTTACAATGTACAGTCTGATCACTGGGGGAGGAGACTGAGGAAATGACTCCTCCTCCTTCTACAAAGTTACAATGTACAGTCTGATCACTGGGGGAGGAGACTGAGGAAATTACTCCTCCTCCTTCTACAAAGTTACAATGTACAGTCTGATCACTGGGGGAGGAGACTGAGGAAATGACTCCTCCTTCTACAAAGTTACAATGTACAGTCTGATCACTGGGGGGAGGGGAGACTGAGGAAATGACTCCTCCTCCTTCTACAAAGTTACAATGTACAGTCTGATCACTGGGGGAGGGGACTGAGGAAATGACTCCTCCTCCTTCTACAAAGTTACAATGTACAGTCTGATCACTGGGGGAGGGGAGACTGAGGAAATTACTCCTCCTCCTTCTACAAAGTTACAATGTACAGTCTGATCACTGGGGGAGGGGAGACTGAGGAAATGACTCCTCCTCCTTCTACAAAGTTACAATGTACAGTCTGATCACTGGGGGAGGGGAGACTGAGGAAATGACTCCTCCTCCTTCTACAAAGTTACAATGTACAGTCTGATCACTGGGGGGAGCAGACTGAGGAAATTACTCCTCCTCCTTCTACAAAGTTACAATGTACAGTCTGATCACTGGGGGAGGAGAGACTGAGGAAATGACTCCTCCCCCTTCTACAAAGTTACAATGTACAGTCTGATCACTGGGGGAGGGGAGACTGAGGAAATTACTCCTCCTCCATCTACAAAGTTACAATGTACAGTCTGATCACTGGGGGGAGGAGACTGAGGAAATGACTCCTCCCCCTTCTACAAAGTTACACTGTACAGTCTGATCACTGGGGGAGGGGAGACTGAGGAAATTACTCCTCCTCCTTCTACAAAGTTACAATGTACAGTCTGGTCACTGAGGGAGGAGACTGAGGAAATGACTCCTCCTCCTTCTACAAAGTTACAATGTACAGTCTGATCACTGGGGGGAGGAGACTGAGGAAATGACTCCTCCTCCTTCTACAAAGTTACAATGTACAGTCTGATCACTGGGGGAGGGGAGACTGAGGAAATGACTCCTCCTCCTTCTACAAAGTTACAATGTACAGTCTGATCACTGGGGGAGGAGACTGAGGAAGTGACTCCTCCCCCTTCTACAAAGTTACAATGTACAGTCTGATCACTGGGGGAGGAGACTGAGGAAGTGACTCCTCCCCCTTCTACAAAGTTACAATGTACAGTCTGATCACTGGGGGAGGAGACTAAGGAAATGACTCCTCCTCCTTCTACAAAGTTACAATGTACAGTCTGATCACTGGGGGAGGAGACTAAGGAAATGACTCCTCCTCCTTCTACAAAGTTACAATGTACAGTCTGATCACTGGGGGGAGGAGACTGAGGAAATGACTCCTCCTCCTTCTACAAAGTTACAATGTAAAGTCTGATCACTGGGGGAGGAGACTGAGGAAATGACTCCTCCTCCTTCTACAAAGTTACAATGTACAGTCTGATCACTGGGGGAGGAGACTGAGGAAATGACTCCTCCTCCTTCTACAAAGTTACAATGTACAGTCTGATCACTGGGGGAGGAGACTGAGGAAATGACTCCTCCCCCTTCTACAAAGTTACAATGTACAGTCTGATCACTGGGGGAGGAGACTGAGGAAATGACTCCTCCTCCTTCTACAAAGTTACAATGTACAGTCTGATCACTGGGGAGGGGAGACTGAGGAAATGACTTCTCCCCCTTCTACAAAGTTACAATGTACAGTCTGATCACTGGGGGAGGGGAGACTGAGGAAATTACTCCTCCTCCTTCGACAAAGTTACAATGTACAGTCTGATCACTGGGGGGAGCAGACTGAGGAAATTACTCCTCCTCCTTCTACAAAGTTACAATGTACAGTCTGATCACTGGGGGAGGAGACTAAGGAAATGACTCCTCCCCCTTCTACAAAGTTACAATGTACAGTCTGATCACTGGGGGAGGGGAGACTGAGGAAATTACTCCTCCTCCATCTACAAAGTTACAATGTACAGTCTGATCACTGGGGGGAGGAGACTGAGGAAATGACTCCTCCCCCTTCTACAAAGTTACACTGTACAGTCTGATCACTGGGGGAGGGGAGACTGAGGAAATTACTCCTCCTCCTTCTACAAAGTTACAATGTACAGTCTGATCATTGGGGGAGGAGACTGAGGAAATGACTCCTCCTTCTACAAAGTTACAATGTACAGTCTGATCACTGGGGGAGGAGACTGAGGAAGTGACTCCTCCCCCTTCTACAAAGTTACAATGTACAGTCTGATCACTGGGGGGAGGAGACTGAGGAAATGACTCCTCCTCCTTCTACAAAGTTACAATGTACAGTCTGATCACTGGGGGAGGGGAGACTGAGGAAATGACTCCTCCTCCTTCTACAAAGTTACAATGTACAGTCTGATCACTGGGGGAGGAGACTGAGGAAATGACTCCTCCCCCTTCTACAAAGTTACAATGTACAGTCTGATCACTGGGGGGAGGAGACTGAGGAAATGACTCCTCCTCCTTCTATAAAGTTACAATGTACAGTCTGATCACTGGGGGGAGGAGACTGAGGAAATGACTCCTCCTCCTTCTACAAAGTTACAATGTACAGTCTGATCACTGGAGGAGGAGACTAAGGAAATGACTCCTCCTCCTTCTACAAAGTTACAATGTACAGTTTGATCACTGGGGGAGGAGACTGAGGAAATGACTCCTCCCCCTTCTACAACGTTACAATGTACAGTCTGATTACTGGGGGAGGGGACTGAGGAAATGACTCCTCCTCCTTCTACAAAGTTACAATGTACAGTCTGATCACTGGGGGAGGAGACTGAGGAAATGACTCCTCCTTCTACAAAGTTACAATGTACAGTCTGATCACTGGGGGAGGAGACTGAGGAAATGACTCCTCCTCCTTCTACAAAGTTACAATGTACAGTCTGATCATTGGGGAGGGGAGACTGAGGAAATGACCCCTCCTCCTTCTACAAAGTTACAATGTGCAGTCTGATCACTGGAGGAGGAGACTAAGGAAATTACTCCTCCTCCTTCTACAAAGTTACAATGTACAGTCTGATCACTGGGGGAGGAGACTGAGGAAATGACTCCTCCTTCTTCTACAAAATTACAATGTACAGTCTGATCACTGGGGGAGGAGACTGAGGAAATGTCTCCTCCTCCTTCTACAAAGTTACAATGTACAGTCTGATCACTGGGGGAGGAGACTGAGGAAATGTCTCCTCCTCCTTCTACAAAGTTACAATGTACAGTCTGATCACTGGGGGAGGGGAGACTGAGGAAATGACTCCTCCCCCTTCTACAAAGTTACAATGTACAGTCTGATCACTGGGGGAGGAGACTGAGGAAATGACTCCTCCCCCTTCTACAAAGTTACAATGTACAGTCTGATCACTGGGGGAGGAGACTGAGGAAATGACTCCTCCCCCTTCTACAAAGTTACAATGTACAGTCTGATCACTGGGGGAGGAGACTGAGGAAATGACTCCTCCTCCTTCTACAAAGTTACAATGTACAGTCTGATCACTGGGGGGAGGGGAAACTGAGGAAATGACTCCTCCCCCTTCTACAAAGTTACAATGTACAGTCTGATCACTGGGGGAGGGGAGACTGAGGAAATGACTCCTCCTCCTTCTACAAAGTTACAATGTACAGTCTGATCACTGGGGGGGGAGACTGAGGAAATGACTCCTCCTCCTTCTACAAAGTTACAATGTATAGTCTGATCACTGGGGGGAGGGGAAACTGAGGAAATGACTCCTCCCCCTTCTACAAAGTTACAATGTACAGTCTGATCACTGGGGGGAGGAGACTAAGGAAATGACTCCTCCTCCTTCTACAAAGTTACAATGTAGAGTCTGATCACTGGGGGAGGGGAGACTGAGGAAATGACTCCTCCTCCTTCTACAAAGTTACAATGTACAGTCTAATCACTGGGGGGGGGGAGACTGAGGAAATGACTCCTCCTCCTTCTACAAAGTTACAATGTACAGTCTAATCACTGGGGGGAGGAGACTGAGGAAATGACTCCTCCCTCTTCTACAAAGTTACAATGTACAGTCTGATCACTGGGGGAGGAGACTGAGGAAATGACTCCTCCCTCTTCTACAAAGTTACAATGTACAGTCTGATCACTGGGGGAGGAGACTGAGGAAATGACTCCTCCCTCTTCTACAAAGTTACAATGTACAGTCTGATCACTGGGGGGGGAGACTGAGGAAATGACTCCTCCTCCTTCTACAAAGTTACAATGTACAGTCTGATCACTGGGGGAGGAGACTGAGGAAATGACTCCTCCCCCTTCTACAAAGTTACAATGTACAGTCTGATCACTGGGGGAGGGGAGACTGAGGAAATGACTCCTCCTCCTTCTACAAAGTTACAATGTACAGTCTGATCACTGGGGGAGGAGACTGAGGAAATGACTCCTCCTCCTTCTACAAAGTTACAATGTTCAGTCTGATCACTGGGGGAGGGGAGACTGAGGAAATGACTCCTCCCTCTTCTACAAAGTTACAATGTACAGTCTGATCACTGGGGGAGGAGACTGAGGAAATGGCCCCTCCTCCTTCTACAAAGTTACAATGTACAGTCTAATCACTGGGGGGAGGAGACTGAGGAAATGACTCCTCCCCCTTCTACAAAGTTACAATGTACAGTCTGATCACTGGGGGAGGGGAGACTGAGGAAATGACCCCTTCTCCTTCTACAAAGTTACAATGTACAGTCTGATCACTGGGGGAGGAGACTGAGGAAATGACTCCTCCTCCTTCTACAAAGTTACAATGTTCAGTCTGATCACTGGGGGAGGGGAGACTGAGGAAATGACTCCTCCTCCTTCTACAAAGTTACAATGTACAGTCTGATCACTGGGGGAGGAGACTGAGGAAATGACTCCTCCTCCTTCTACAAAGTTACAATGTACAGTCTGATCACTGGGGGAGGGGAGACTGAGGAAATGACTCCTCCCCCTTCTACAAAGTTACACTGTACAGTCTGATCACTGGGGGAGGGGAGACTGAGGAAATGACTCCTCCCCCTTCTACAAAGTTACAATGTACAGTCTGATCACTGGGGGAGGAGACTGAGGAAATGACTCCTCCCCTTCTACAAAGTTACAATGTACAGTCTGATCACTGTGGGAGGAGACTGAGGAAATTACTCCTCCTCCTTCTACAAAGTTACAATGTACAGTCTGATCACTGGGGGGAGGAGACTGAGGAAATGACTCCTCCTCCTTCTACAAAGTTACAATGTACAGTCTGATCACTGGGGAGGAGACTGAGGAAATGACTCCTCCTCCTTCTACAAAGTTACAATGTACAGTCTGATCACTGGGGGAGGAGACTGAGGAAATGACCCCTCCTCCTTCTACAAAGTTACAATGTACAGTCTGATCACTGGGGGAGGAGACTGAGGAAATGACTCCTCCTCCTTCTACAAAGTTACAATGTTCAGTCTGATCACTGGGGGAGGGGAGACTGAGGAAATGACTCCTCCTCCTTCTACAAAGTTACAATGTACAGTCTGATCACTGGGGGAGGAGACTGAGGAAATGACTCCTCCTCCTTCTACAAAGTTACAATGTTCAGTCTGATCACTGGGGGAGGGGAGACTGAGGAAATGACTCCTCCTCCTTCTACAAAGTTACAATGTTCAGTCTGATCACTGGGGGAGGGGAGACTGAGGAAATGACCCCTCCTCCTTCTACAAAGTTACAATGTACAGTCTGATCACTGGGGGAGGAGACTGAGGAAATGACTCCTCCTCCTTCTACAAAGTTACAAAGTACAGTCTGATCACTGGGGGAGGAGACTGAGGAAATGACCCCTCCTCCTTCTACAAAGTTACAATGTACAGTCTGATCACTGGGTGGAGGAGACTGAGGAAATGCCACCTCCTCCTTCTACAAAGTTACAATGTACAGTCTGATCACTGGGGGGAGGAGACTGAGGAAATGACTCCTCCTCCTTCTACAAAGTTACAATGTACAGTCTGATCACTGGGGGAGGGGAGACTGAGGAAATGACTCCTCCCCCTTCTACAAAGTTACACTGTACAGTCTGATCACTGGGGGAGGGGAGACTGAGGAAATGACTCCTCCCCCTTCTACAAAGTTACAATGTACAGTCTGATCACTGGGGGAGGAGACTGAGGAAATGACTCCTCCCCTTCTACAAAGTTACAATGTACAGTCTGATCACTGTGGGAGGAGACTGAGGAAATGACTCCTCCCCCTTCTACAAAGTTACAATGTATAGTCTGATCACTGGGGGAGGGTAGACTGAGGAAATGACTCCTCCCCCTTCTACAAAGTTACAATGTACAGTCTGATCACTGGGGGGAGGGGAGACTGAGGAAATGACTCCTCCTCCTTCTACAAAGTTACAATGTACAGTCTGATCACTGGGGGAGGGGAGACTGAGGAAATGACTCCTCCTTCTACAAAGTTACAATGTACAGTCTGATCACTGGGGGAGGGGAGACTGAGGAAATGACTCCTCCTTCTACAAAGTTACAATGTATAGTCTGATCACTGGGGGAGGAGACTGAGGAAATTACTCCTCCTCCTTCTACAAAGTTACAATGTACAGTCTGATCACTGGGGGGAGGAGACTGAGGAAATTACTCCTCCTCCTTCTACAAAGTTACAATGTACAGTCTGATCACTGGGGGAGGGGAGACTGAGGAAATTACTCCTCCTCCTTCTACAAAGTTACAATGTACAGTCTGATCACTGGGGGAGGGGAGACTGAGGAAATGACCACTCCTCCTTCTACAAAGTTATAATGTACAGTCTGATCACTGGGGGAGGAGACTGAGGAAATGACTCCTCCTCCTTCTACAAAGTTACAATGTACAGTCTGATCACTGGGGGGAGGAGACTGAGGAAATGACTCCTCCTCCTTCTACAAAGTTACAATGTACAGTCTGATCACTGGGGGGAGGAGACTGAGGAAATTACTCCTCCTCCTTCTACAAAGTTACAATGTACAGTCTGATCACTGGGGGAGGAGACTGAGGAAATGACTCCTCCTCCTTCTACAAAGTTACAATGTACAGTCTGATCACTGGGGGAGGAGACTAAGGAAATGACTCCTCCCCCTTCTACAAAGTTACAATGTACAGTCTGATCACTGGGGGAGGGGAGACTGAGGAAATGACTCCTCCCCCTTCTACAAAGTTACAATGTATAGTCTGATCACTGGGGGAGGGGAGACTGAGGAAATTACTCCTCCTCCTTCTACAAAGTTACAATGTACAGTCTGATCACTGGGGGGAGGAGACTGAGGAAATGACTCCTCCTCCTTCTACAAAGTTACAATGTACAGTCTGATCACTGGGGGAGGGGAGACTGAGGAAATTACTCCTCCTCCTTCTACAAAGTTACAATGTACAGTCTGATCACTGGGGGAGGAGACTGAGGAAATGACTCCTCCTTCTACAAAGTTACAATGTACAGTCTGATCACTGGGGGGAGGGGAGACTGAGGAAATGACTCCTCCTCCTTCTACAAAGTTACAATGTACAGTCTGATCACTGGGGGAGGGGAGACTGAGGAAATTACTCCTCCTCCTTCTACAAAGTTACAATGTACAGTCTGATCACTGGGGGAGGGGAGACTAAGGAAATGACCCCTCCTCCTTCTACAAAGTTACAATGTGCAGTCTGATCACTGGAGGAGGAGACTAAGGAAATTACTCCTCCTCCTTCTACAAAGTTACAATGTACAGTCTGATCACTGGGGGAGGAGACTGAGGAAATGACTCCTCCTTCTTCTACAAAATTACAATGTACAGTCTGATCACTGGGGGAGGAGACTGAGGAAATGACTCCTCCTCCTTCTACAAAGTTACAATGTACAGTCTGATCACTGGGGGAGGGGAGACTGAGGAAATGACTCCTCCCCCTTCTACAAAGTTACAATGTACAGTCTGATCACTGGGGGAGGAGACTGAGGAAATGACTCCTCCCCCTTCTACAAAGTTACAATGTACAGTCTGATCACTGGGGGGAGGAGACTGAGGAAATGACTCCTCCCCCTTCTACAAAGTTACAATGTACAGTCTGATCACTGGGGGAGGAGACTGAGGAAATGACTCCTCCTCCTTCTACAAAGTTACAATGTACAGTCTGATCACTGGGGGGAGGGGAAACTGAGGAAATGACTCCTCCCCCTTCTACAAAGTTACAATGTACAGTCTGATCACTGGGGGAGGGGAGACTGAGGAAATGACTCCTCCTCCTTCTACAAAGTTACAATGTACAGTCTGATCACTGGGGGGGGGAGACTGAGGAAATGACTCCTCCTCCTTCTACAAAGTTACAATGTATAGTCTGATCACTGGGGGGAGGGGAAACTGAGGAAATGACTCCTCCCCCTTCTACAAAGTTACAATGTACAGTCTGATCACTGGGGGGAGGAGACTAAGGAAATGACTCCTCCTCCTTCTACAAAGTTACAATGTAGAGTCTGATCACTGGGGGAGGGGAGACTGAGGAAATGACTCCTCCTCCTTCTACAAAGTTACAATGTACAGTCTAATCACTGGGGGGGGGAGACTGAGGAAATGACTCCTCCTCCTTCTACAAAGTTACAATGTACAGTCTAATCACTGGGGGGGAGGAGACTGAGGAAATGACTCCTCCCTCTTCTACAAAGTTACAATGTACAGTCTGATCACTGGGGGAGGAGACTGAGGAAATGACTCCTCCCTCTTCTACAAAGTTACAATGTACAGTCTGATCACTGGGGGGGGAGACTGAGGAAATGACTCCTCCTCCTTCTACAAAGTTACAATGTACAGTCTGATCACTGGGGGAGGAGACTGAGGAAATGACTCCTCCCCCTTCTACAAAGTTACAATGTACAGTCTGATCACTGGGGGAGGGGAGACTGAGGAAATGACCCCTCCTCCTTCTACAAAGTTACAATGTACAGTCTGATCACTGGGGGAGGGGAGACTGAGGAAATGACTCCTCCCTCTTCTACAAAGTTACAATGTACAGTCTGATCACTGGGGGAGGAGACTGAGGAAATGACCCCTCCTCCTTCTACAAAGTTACAATGTACAGTCTGATCACTGGGGGAGGAGACTGAGGAAATGACTCCTCCTCCTTCTACAAAGTTACAATGTACAGTCTGATCACTGGGGGAGGGGAGACTGAGGAAATGACTCCTCCTCCTTCTACAAAGTTACAATGTACAGTCTGATCACTGGGGGAGGAGACTGAGGAAATAACTCCTCCTCCTTCTACAAAGTTACAATGTATAGTCTGATCACTGGGGGGAGGGGAAACTGAGGAAATGACTCCTCCCCCTTCTACAAAGTTACAATGTACAGTCTGATCACTGGGGGGAGGAGACTAAGGAAATGACTCCTCCTCCTTCTACAAAGTTACAATGCAGAGTCTGATCACTGGGGGAGGGGAGACTGAGGAAATGACTCCTCCTCCTTCTACAAAGTTACAATGTACAGTCTAATCACTGGGGGGGGGGAGACTGAGGAAATGACTCCTCCTCCTTCTACAAAGTTACAATGTACAGTCTAATCACTGGGGGGGAGGAGACTGAGGAAATGACTCCTCCCTCTTCTACAAAGTTACAATGTACAGTCTGATCACTGGGGGAGGAGACTGAGGAAATGACTCCTCCCTCTTCTACAAAGTTACAATGTACAGTCTGATCACTGGGGGGGGAGACTGAGGAAATGACTCCTCCTCCTTCTACAAAGTTACAATGTACAGTCTGATCACTGGGGGAGGAGACTGAGGAAATGACTCCTCCTCCTTCTACAAAGTTACAATGTTCAGTCTGATCACTGGGGGAGGGTAGACTGAGGAAATGACTCTTCCCCCTTCTACAAAGTTACAATGTACAGTCTGATCACTGGGGGAGGAGACTGAGGAAATGACTCCTCCTCCTTCTACAAAGTTACAATGTACAGTCTGATCACTGGGGGAGAGGAGACTGAGGAAATGACTCCTCCTCCTTCTACAAAGTTACAATGTACAGTCTGATCACTGGGGGAGGGGAGACTGAGGAAATGACTCCTCCCCCTTCTACAAAGTTACACTGTACAGTCTGATCACTGGGGGAGGGGAGACTGAGGAAATGACTCCTCCCCCTTCTACAAAGTTACAATGTACAGTCTGATCACTGGGGGAGGAGACTGAGGAAATGACTCCTCCCCTTCTACAAAGTTACAATGTACAGTCTGATCACTGTGGGAGGAGACTGAGGAAATGACTCCTCCCCCTTCTACAAAGTTACAATGTATAGTCTGATCACTGGGGGAGGGTAGACTGAGGAAATGACTCCTCCCCCTTCTACAAAGTTACAATGTACAGTCTGATCACTGGGGGAGGAGACTGAGGAAATGACTCCTCCTCCTTCTACAAAGTTACAATGTACAGTCTGATCACTGGGGGAGGAGACTGAGGAAATGACTCCTCCCCCTTCTACAAAGTTACAATGTACAGTCTGATCACTGGGGGAGGAGACTGAGGAAATGACTCCTCCTCCTTCTACAAAGTTACAATGTACAGCCTGATCACTGGGGGAGGAGACTGAGGAAATGACTCCTCCTCCTTCTACAAAGTTACAATGTACAGTCTGATCACTGGGGGAGGAGACTGAGGAAATGACTCCTTCTTCTACAAAGTTACAATGTACAGTCTGATCACTGGGGGGAGGGGAGACTGAGGAAATGACTCCTCCTCCTTCTACAAAGTTACAATGTACAGTCTGATCACTGGGGGAGGGGAGACTGAGGAAATGACTCCTCCTCCTTCTACAAAGTTACAATGTACAGTCTGATCACTGGGGGGAGGAGACTGAGGAAATTACTCCTCCTCCTTCTACAAAGTTACAATGTACAGTCTGATCACTGGGGGGAGGAGACTGAGGAAATTACTCCTCCTCCTTCTACAAAGTTACAATGTACAGTCTGATCACTGGGGGAGGGGAGACTGAGGAAATGACTCCTCCTCCTTCTACAAAGTTACAATGTACAGTCTGATCACTGGGGGAGGGGAGACTGAGGAAATGACCCCTCCTCCTTCTACAAAGTTACAATGTACAGTCTGATCACTGGGGGAGGAGACTGAGGAAATGACTCCTCCTCCTTCTACAAAGTTACAATGTTCAGTCTGATCACTGGGGGAGGGGAGACTGAGGAAATGACTCCTCCTCCTTCTACAAAGTTACAATGTACAGTCTGATCACTGGGGGAGGAGACTGAGGAAATGACTCCTCCTCCTTCTACAAAGTTACAATGTACAGTCTGATCACTGGGGGGAGGGGAGACTGAGGAAATGACTCCTCCTCCTTCTACAAAGTTACAATGTACAGTCTGATCACTGGGGGAGGGGAGACTGAGGAAATGACTCCTCCTCCTTCTACAAAGTTACAATGTACAGTCTGATCACTGGGGGGAGGAGACTGAGGAAATTACTCCTCCTCCTTCTACAAAGTTACAATGTACAGTCTGATCACTGGGGGGAGGAGACTGAGGAAATTACTCCTCCTCCTTCTACAAAGTTACAATGTACAGTCTGATCACTGGGGGAGGGGAGACTGAGGAAATGACTCCTCCTCCTTCTACAAAGTTACAATGTACAGTCTGATCACTGGGGGAGGGGAGACTGAGGAAATGACCCCTCCTCCTTCTACAAAGTTACAATGTACAGTCTGATCACTGGGGGAGGAGACTGAGGAAATGACTCCTCCTCCTTCTACAAAGTTACAATGTTCAGTCTGATCACTGGGGGAGGGGAGACTGAGGAAATGACTCCTCCTCCTTCTACAAAGTTACAATGTACAGTCTGATCACTGGGGGAGGAGACTGAGGAAATGACTCCTCCTCCTTCTACAAAGTTACAATGTTCAGTCTGATCACTGGGGGAGGGGAGACTGAGGAAATGACTCCTCCTCCTTCTACAAAGTTACAATGTTCAGTCTGATCACTGGGGGAGGGGAGACTGAGGAAATGACTCCTCCTCCTTCTACAAAGTTACAAAGTACAGTCTGATCACTGGGGGAGGAGACTGAGGAAATGACCCCTCCTCCTTCTACAAAGTTACAATGTACAGTCTGATCACTGGGTGGAGGAGACTGAGGAAATGACTCCTCCCCCTACTACAAAGTTACAATGTACAGTCTGATCACTGGGGGAGGAGACTGAGGAAATGACCCCTCCTCCTTCTACAAAGTTACAATGTACAGTCTGATCACTGGGTGGAGGAGACTGAGGAAATGACTCCTCCCCCTTCTACAAAGTTACAATGTACAGTCTGATCACTGGGGGGAGGAGACTGAGGAAATGACTCCTCCTCCTTCTACAAAGTTACAATGTACAGTCTGATCACTGGGGAAGGGGACTGAGGAAATGACTCCTCCTCCTTCTACAAAGTTACAATGTACAGTCTGATCACTGGGGGAGGAGACTGAGGAAATGCCACCTCCTCCTTCTACAAAGTTACAATGTACAGTCTGATCACTGGGGGGAGGAGACTGAGGAAATGACTCCTCCTCCTTCTACAAAGTTACAATGTACAGTCTGATCACTGGGGGAGGGGAGACTGAGGAAATGACTCCTCCCCCTTCTACAAAGTTACACTGTACAGTCTGATCACTGGGGGGAGGAGACTGAGGAAATGACTCCTCCTCCTTCTACAAAGTTACAATGTACAGTCTGATCACTGGGGAGGAGACTGAGGAAATGACTCCTCCTCCTTCTACAAAGTTACAATGTACAGTCTGATCACTGGGGGAGGAGACTGAGGAAATGACCCCTCCTCCTTCTACAAAGTTACAATGTACAGTCTGATCACTGGGGGAGGAGACTGAGGAAATGACTCCTCCTCCTTCTACAAAGTTACAATGTTCAGTCTGATCACTGGGGGAGGGGAGACTGAGGAAATGACTCCTCCTCCTTCTACAAAGTTACAATGTACAGTCTGATCACTGGGGGAGGAGACTGAGGAAATGACTCCTCCTCCTTCTACAAAGTTACAATGTTCAGTCTGATCACTGGGGGAGGGGAGACTGAGGAAATGACTCCTCCTCCTTCTACAAAGTTACAATGTTCAGTCTGATCACTGGGGGAGGGGAGACTGAGGAAATGACCCCTCCTCCTTCTACAAAGTTACAATGTACAGTCTGATCACTGGGGGAGGAGACTGAGGAAATGACTCCTCCTCCTTCTACAAAGTTACAAAGTACAGTCTGATCACTGGGGGAGGAGACTGAGGAAATGACCCCTCCTCCTTCTACAAAGTTACAATGTACAGTCTGATCACTGGGTGGAGGAGACTGAGGAAATGCCACCTCCTCCTTCTACAAAGTTACAATGTACAGTCTGATCACTGGGGGGAGGAGACTGAGGAAATGACTCCTCCTCCTTCTACAAAGTTACAATGTACAGTCTGATCACTGGGGGAGGGGAGACTGAGGAAATGACTCCTCCCCCTTCTACAAAGTTACACTGTACAGTCTGATCACTGGGGGAGGGGAGACTGAGGAAATGACTCCTCCCCCTTCTACAAAGTTACAATGTACAGTCTGATCACTGGGGGAGGAGACTGAGGAAATGACTCCTCCCCTTCTACAAAGTTACAATGTACAGTCTGATCACTGTGGGAGGAGACTGAGGAAATGACTCCTCCCCCTTCTACAAAGTTACAATGTATAGTCTGATCACTGGGGGAGGGTAGACTGAGGAAATGACTCCTCCCCCTTCTACAAAGTTACAATGTACAGTCTGATCACTGGGGGGAGGGGAGACTGAGGAAATGACTCCTCCTCCTTCTACAAAGTTACAATGTACAGTCTGATCACTGGGGGAGGGGAGACTGAGGAAATGACTCCTCCTTCTACAAAGTTACAATGTATAGTCTGATCACTGGGGGAGGGGAGACTGAGGAAATTACTCCTCCTCCTTCTACAAAGTTACAATGTACAGTCTGATCACTGGGGGGAGGAGACTGAGGAAATTACTCCTCCTCCTTCTACAAAGTTACAATGTACAGTCTGATCACTGGGGGAGGGGAGACTGAGGAAATTACTCCTCCTCCTTCTACAAAGTTACAATGTACAGTCTGATCACTGGGGGAGGGGAGACTGAGGAAATGACCACTCCTCCTTCTACAAAGTTATAATGTACAGTCTGATCACTGGGGGAGGAGACTGAGGAAATGACTCCTCCTCCTTCTACAAAGTTACAATGTACAGTCTGATCACTGGGGGGAGGAGACTGAGGAAATGACTCCTCCTCCTTCTACAAAGTTACAATGTACAGTCTGATCACTGGGGGGAGGAGACTGAGGAAATTACTCCTCCTCCTTCTACAAAGTTACAATGTACAGTCTGATCACTGGGGGAGGAGACTGAGGAAATGACTCCTCCTCCTTCTACAAAGTTACAATGTACAGTCTGATCACTGGGGGAGGAGACTAAGGAAATGACTCCTCTCCCTTCTACAAAGTTACAATGTACAGTCTGATCACTGGGGGAGGGGAGACTGAGGAAATGACTCCTCCCCCTTCTACAAAGTTACAATGTATAGTCTGATCACTGGGGGAGGGGAGACTGAGGAAATTACTCCTCCTCCTTCTACAAAGTTACAATGTACAGTCTGATCACTGGGGGGAGGAGACTGAGGAAATGACTCCTCCTCCTTCTACAAAGTTACAATGTACAGTCTGATCACTGGGGGAGGGGAGACTGAGGAAATTTACTCCTCCTCCTTCTACAAAGTTACAATGTACAGTCTGATCACTGGGGGAGGAGACTGAGGAAATGACTCCTCCTTCTACAAAGTTACAATGTACAGTCTGATCACTGGGGGGAGGGGAGACTGAGGAAATGACTCCTCCTCCTTCTACAAAGTTACAATGTACAGTCTGATCACTGGGGGAGGGAGACTGAGGAAATTACTCCTCCTCTTCTACAAAGTTACAATGTACAGTCTGATCACTGGGGGAGGGGAGACTAAGGAAATGACCCCTCCTCCTTCTACAAAGTTACAATGTGCAGTCTGATCACTGGAGGAGGAGACTAAGGAAATTACTCCTCCTCCTTCTACAAAGTTACAATGTACAGTCTGATCACTGGGGGAGGAGACTGAGGAAATGACTCCTCCTTCTTCTACAAAATTACAATGTACAGTCTGATCACTGGGGGAGGAGACTGAGGAAATGACTCCTCCTCCTTCTACAAAAGTTACAATGTACAGTCTGATCACTGGGGGAGGGGAGACTGAGGAAATGACTCCTCCCCCTTCTACAAAGTTACAATGTACAGTCTGATCACTGGGGGAGGGAGACTGAGGAAATGACTCCTCCCCCTTCTACAAAGTTACAATGTACAGTCTGATCACTGGGGGGAGGAGACTGAGGAAATGACTCCTCCCCCTTCTACAAAGTTACAATGTACAGTCTGATCACTGGGGGAGGAGACTGAGGAAATGACTCCTCCTCCTTCTACAAAGTTACAATGTACAGTCTGATCACTGGGGGGAGGGAGACTGAGGAAATGACTCCTCCCCCTTCTACAAAGTTACAATGTACAGTCTGATCACTGGGGGAGGGGAGACTGAGGAAATGACTCCTCCTCCTTCTACAAAGTTACAATGTACAGTCTGATCACTGGGGGGGGGAGACTGAGGAAATGACTCCTCCTCCTTCTACAAAGTTACAATGTATAGTCTGATCACTGGGGGGAGGGGAAACTGAGGAAATGACTCCTCCCCCTTCTACAAAGTTACAATGTACAGTCTGATCACTGGGGGGAGGAGACTAAGGAAATGACTCCTCCTCCTTCTACAAAGTTACAATGTAGAGTCTGATCACTGGGGGAGGGGAGACTGAGGAAATGACTCCTCCTCCTTCTACAAAGTTACAATGTACAGTCTAATCACTGGGGGGGGGAGACTGAGGAAATGACTCCTCCTCCTTCTACAAAGTTACAATGTACAGTCTAATCACTGGGGGGGAGGAGACTGAGGAAATGACTCCTCCCTCTTCTACAAAGTTACAATGTACAGTCTGATCACTGGGGGAGGAGACTGAGGAAATGACTCCTCCCTCTTCTACAAAGTTACAATGTACAGTCTGATCACTGGGGGGAGGAGACTGAGGAAATGACTCCTCCTCCTTCTACAAAGTTACAATGTACAGTCTGATCACTGGGGGAGGAGACTGAGGAAATGACTCCTCCCCCTTCTACAAAGTTACAATGTACAGTCTGATCACTGGGGGAGGGGAGACTGAGGAAATGACCCTCCTCCTTCTACAAAGTTACAATGTACAGTCTGATCACTGGGGGAGGGAGACTGAGGAAATGACTCCTCCTCCTTCTACAAAGTTACAATGTACAGTCTGATCACTGGGGGAGGAGACTGAGGAAATGACCCCTCCTCCTTCTACAAAGTTACAATGTACAGTCTGATCACTGGGGGAGGAGACTGAGGAAATGACTCCTCCTCCTTCTACAAAGTTACAATGTACAGTCTGATCACTGGGGGAGGGGAGACTGAGGAAATTGACTCCTCCTCCTTCTACAAAGTTACAATGTACAGTCTGATCACTGGGGGAGGAGACTGAGGAAATGACTCCTCCTCCTTCTACAAAGTTACAATGTACAGTCTGATCACTGGGGGGAGGGGAAACTGAGGAAATGACTCCTCCCCCTTCTACAAAGTTACAATGTACAGTCTGATCACTGGGGGGAGGAGACTAAGGAAATGACTCCTCCTCCTTCTACAAAGTTACAATGCAGAGTCTGATCACTGGGGGAGGGAGACTGAGGAAATGACTCCTCCTCCTTCTACAAAGTTACAATGTACAGTCTAATCACTGGGGGGGGGAGACTGAGGAAATGACTCCTCCTCCTTCTACAAAGTTACAATGTACAGTCTAATCACTGGGGGGGAGGAGACTGAGGAAATGACTCCTCCCTCTTCTACAAAGTTACAATGTACAGTCTGATCACTGGGGGAGGAGACTGAGGAAATGACTCCTCCCTCTTCTACAAAGTTACAATGTACAGTCTGATCACTGGGGGGGAGACTGAGGAAATGACTCCTCCTCCTTCTACAAAGTTACAATGTACAGTCTGATCACTGGGGGAGGGGAGACTGAGGAAATGACTCCTCCTCCTTCTACAAAGTTACAATGTACAGTCTGATCACTGGGGGAGGGGAGACTGAGGAAATGACTCCTCCCCCTTCTACAAAGTTACAATGTACAGTCTGATCACTGGGGGAGGAGACTGAGGAAATGACTCCTCCTCCTTCTACAAAGTTACAATGTACAGTCTGATCACTGGGGGAGAGGAGACTGAGGAAATGACTCCTCCTCTTCTACAAAGTTACATGTACAGTCTGATCACTGGGGGAGGGAGACTGAGGAAATGACTCCTCCCCCTTCTACAAAGTTACACTGTACAGTCTGATCACTGGGGGAGGGGAGACTGAGGAAATGACTCCTCCCCCTTCTACAAAGTTACAATGTACAGTCTGATCACTGGGGGAGGAGACTGAGGAAATGACTCCTCCTCCTTCTACAAAGTTACAATGTACAGTCTGATCACTGTGGGAGGAGACTGAGGAAATGACTCCTCCCCCTTCTACAAAGTTACAATGTACAGTCTGATCACTGGGGGAGGGAGACTGAGGAAATGACTCCTCCTCCTTCTACAAAGTTACAATGTACAGTCTGATCACTGGGGGAGGAGACTGAGGAAATGACTCCTCCTCCTTCTACAAAGTTACAATGTACAGTCTGATCACTGGGGGAGGAGACTGAGGAAATGACTCCTCCTCCTTCTACAAAGTTACAATGTACAGTCTGATCACTGGGGGAGGAGACTGAGGAAATGACTCCTCCTCCTTCTACAAAGTTACAATGTACAGCCTGATCACTGGGGGAGGGAGACTGAGGAAATGACTCCTCCTCCTTCTACAAAGTTACAATGTACAGTCTGATCACTGGGGGAGGAGACTGAGGAAATGACTCCTCCTCCTTCTACAAAGTTACAATGTACAGTCTGATCACTGGGGGGAGGGAGACTGAGGAAATGACTCCTCCTCCTTCTACAAAGTTACAATGTACAGTCTGATCACTGGGGGAGGGGAGACTGAGGAAATGACTCCTCCTCCTTCTACAAAGTTACAATGTACAGTCTGATCACTGGGGGAGGGAGACTGAGGAAATTACTCCTCCTCCTTCTACAAAGTTACAATGTACAGTCTGATCACTGGGGGGAGGAGACTGAGGAAATTACTCCTCCTCCTTCTACAAAGTTACAATGTACAGTCTGATCACTGGGGGAGGGGAGACTGAGGAAATGACTCCTCCTCCTTCTACAAAGTTACAATGTACAGTCTGATCACTGGGGGAGGGGAGACTGAGGAAATGACCCCTCCTCCTTCTACAAAGTTACAATGTACAGTCTGATCACTGGGGGAGGAGACTGAGGAAATGACTCCTCCTCCTTCTACAAAGTTACAATGTTCAGTCTGATCACTGGGGGAGGGGAGACTGAGGAAATGACTCCTCCTCCTTCTACAAAGTTACAATGTACAGTCTGATCACTGGGGGAGGGAGACTGAGGAAATGACTCCTCCTCCTTCTACAAAGTTACAATGTACAGTCTGATCACTGGGGGAGGGGAGACTGAGGAAATGACTCCTCCTCCTTCTACAAAGTTACAATGTACAGTCTGATCACTGGGGGAGGGAGACTGAGGAAATGACTCCTCCTCCTTCTACAAAGTTACAAGTACAGTCTGATCACTGGGGGAGGGAGACTGAGGAAATGACTCCTCCTCCTTCTACAAAGTTACAATGTACAGTCTGATCACTGGGGGGAGGAGACTGAGGAAATTACTCCTCCTCCTTCTACAAAGTTACAATGTACAGTCTGATCACTGGGGGAGGGAGACTGAGGAAATGACTCCTCCTCCTTCTACAAAGTTACAATGTACAGTCTGATCACTGGGGGAGGGGAGACTGAGGAAATGACTCCTCCTCCTTCTACAAAGTTACAATGTACAGTCTGATCACTGGGGGAGGAGACTGAGGAAATGACTCCTCCTCCTTCTACAAAGTTACAATGTACAGTCTGATCACTGGGGGAGGGAGACTGAGGAAATGACTCCTCCTCCTTCTACAAAGTTACAATGTACAGTCTGATCACTGGGGGGAGGGAGACTGAGGAAATGACTCCTCCTCCTTCTACAAAGTTACAATGTTCAGTCTGATCACTGGGGGAGGGGAGACTGAGGAAATGACTCCTCCTCCTTCTACAAAGTTACAATGTACAGTCTGATCACTGGGGGAGGGGAGACTGAGGAAATGACTCCTCCTCCTTCTACAAAGTTACAAAGTACAGTCTGATCACTGGGGGAGGAGACTGAGGAAATGACCCTCCTCCTTCTACAAAGTTACAATGTACAGTCTGATCACTGGGTGGAGGAGACTGAGGAAATGACTCCTCCCCCTTCTACAAAGTTACAATGTACAGTCTGATCACTGGGGGGAGGAGACTGAGGAAATGACCCCTCCTCCTTCTACAAAGTTACAATGTACAGTCTGATCACTGGGTGGAGGAGACTGAGGAAATGACTCCTCCCCCTTCTACAAAGTTACAATGTACAGTCTGATCACTGGGGGAGGAGACTGAGGAAATGACTCCTCCCTCCTTCTACAAAGTTACAATGTACAGTCTGATCACTGGGGAAGGGGAGACTGAGGAAATGCCACCTCCTCCTTCTACAAAGTTACAATGTACAGTCTGATCACTGGGGGAGGGAGACTGAGGAAATGACTCCTCCCCTTCTACAAAGTTACAATGTACAGTCTGATCACTGGGGGAGGGGAGACTGAGGAAATGACTCCTCCCCCTTCTACAAAGTTACACTGTACAGTCTGATCACTGGGGGAGGGGAGACTGAGGAAATGACTCCTCCCCCTTCTACAAAGTTACAATGTATAGTCTGATCACTGGGGGAGGGTAGACTGAGGAAATGACTCCTCCCCCTTCTACAAAGTTACAATGTACAGTCTGATCACTGGGGGAGGGTAGACTGAGGAAATGACTCCTCCCCCTTCTACAAAGTTACAATGTACAGTCTGATCACTGGGGGAGGGAGACTGAGGAAATGACTCCTCCTCCTTCTACAAAGTTACAATGTACAGTCTGATCACTGGGGGAGGAGACTGAGGAAATGACTCCTCCTCCTTCTACAAAGTTACAATGTACAGTCTGATCACTGGGGGAGGAGACTGAGGAAATGACTCCTCCTCCTTCTACAAAGTTACAATGTACAGTCTGATCACTGGGGGAGGGAGACTGAGGAAATGACTCCTCCTCCTTCTACAAAGTTACAATGTACAGTCTGATCACTGGGGGAGGGGAGACTGAGGAAATGACTCCTCCCCTTCTACAAAGTTACAATGTACAGTCTGATCACTGGGGGAGGGAGACTGAGGAAATGACTCCTCCCCTTCTACAAAGTTACAATGTACAGTCTGATCACTGGGGGAGGGGAGACTGAGGAAATGACTCCTCCTCCTTCTACAAAGTTACAATGTACAGTCTGATCACTGGGGGAGGGGAGACTGAGGAAATGACTCCTCCTCCTTCTACAAAGTTACAATGTACAGTCTGATCACTGGGGGAGGGGAGACTGAGGAAATTACTCCTCCTCCTTCTACAAAGTTACAATGTACAGTCTGATCACTGGGGGGAGGAGACTGAGGAAATTACTCCTCCTCCTTCTACAAAGTTACAATGTACAGTCTGATCACTGGGGGAGGGAGACTGAGGAAATTACTCCTCCTCCTTCTACAAAGTTACAATGTACAGTCTGATCACTGGGGGAGGAGACTGAGGAAATGCCACTCCTCCTTCTACAAAGTTATAATGTACAGTCTGATCACTGGGGGAGGAGACTGAGGAAATGACTCCTCCTCCTTCTACAAAGTTACAATGTACAGTCTGATCACTGGGGGAGGAGACTGAGGAAATGACTCCTCCTCCTTCTACAAAGTTACAATGTACAGTCTGATCACTGGGGGGAGGAGACTGAGGAAATTACTCCTCCTCCTTCTACAAAGTTACAAATGTACAGTCTGATCACTGGGGGGAGGAGACTGAGGAAATGACTCCTCCTCCTTCTACAAAGTTACAATGTACAGTCTGATCACTGGGGGAGGGAGACTGAGGAAATTACTCCTCCTCCTTCTACAAAGTTACAATGTACAGTCTGATCACTGGGGGAGGAGACTGAGGAAATGACTCCTCCTCCTTCTACAAAGTTACAATGTACAGTCTGATCACTGGGGGAGGGGAGACTGAGGAAATTACTCCTCCTCCTTCTACAAAGTTACAATGTACAGTCTGATCACTGGGGGGAGGAGACTGAGGAAATGACTCCTCCTCCTTCTACAAAGTTACAATGTACAGTCTGATCACTGGGGGAGGGGAGACTGAGGAAATGACTCCTCCTTTCTACAAAGTTACAATGTACAGTCTGATCACTGGGGGAGGGGAGACTGAGGAAATGACTCCTCCTCCTTCTACAAAGTTACAATGTACAGTCTGATCACTGGGGGAGGGGAGACTGAGGAAATTACTCCTCCTCCTTCTACAAAGTTACAATGTACAGTCTGATCACTGGGGGAGGGGAGACTAAGGAAATTACCCCTCCTCCTTCTACAAAGTTACAATGTGCAGTCTGATCACTGGAGGAGGAGACTAAGGAAATGACTCCTCCTCCTTCTACAAAAGTTACAATGTACAGTCTGATCACTGGGGGAGGAGACTGAGGAAATGACTCCTCCTTCCTTCTACAAAGTTACAATGTACAGTCTGATCACTGGGGGAGGGGAGACTGAGGAAATGACTCCTCCTCCTTCTACAAAGTTACAATGTACAGTCTGATCACTGGGGGAGGAGACTGAGGAAATGACTCCTCCCCCTTCTACAAAGTTACAATGTACAGTCTGATCACTGGGGGAGGAGACTGAGGAAATGACTCCTCCCCCTTCTACAAAGTTACAATGTACAGTCTGATCACTGGGGGAGGAGACTGAGGAAATGACTCCTCCTCCTTCTACAAAGTTACAATGTACAGTCTGATCACTGGGGGAGGGAGAACTGAGGAAATGACTCCTCCCCCTTCTACAAAGTTACAATGTACAGTCTGATCACTGGGGGAGGGGAGACTGAGGAAATGACTCCTCCTCCTTCT